>ML252164.1:0-40297 GCA_005239495.1 Nicotiana undulata
GTTTGTTTAGAGTATTAAAGGGACGCTAAGACTTATTTATATTAATTATGATGTGGTTGCTTGCTTATTATTTAATTGTGAAGGGTGATAATTGAATAAATATGTAGTAAAGTGATGGTCGGCTAGCCTAGTTCCATGATAGGCGCCATCACGGTGATTTGGGGTCGTGACACCAAATCACCTCCAATCTTCCTCAAATTTTGTATATTGACTTATCTATATATTTTCAATGAATTTCAACTATACCCGTTGAAAAAGTTCCTTTTTTGTTTAGATTTTTGGAATATTGTATATTTTTTTTTGTATTTCATCACATTATTTGCTACCTCATCCATGAAATTTCCTTTCCGTCTTGTATCTAGTGTTGCTATCACGCTTAAAAATATGGAAGGTGATTTTTGCATGTGATTCTTTGAGAAAAAGAACCCTATTATTTGGTTTTTCAATTTTTGTTGGCTAGTTTTGGTAAGTTTATGACTAATGGCTAGAGGTTGGTAAGTTGAGATTTATTTGAGATATTTGTCTAAATTTTCCAATTTAAATCTTATAAGCTAGATAATTGTGTAACGACTTCACATATTAATAAATAAGTTTTAATTTAATATTTATACATATTCATAGAGTTTTATATTTCAAAAATAGAGTTTAGGACAAACTTACTTTCAATATTAGGATGGTGAGTCAATATTTTTGTTAAAATATAAGGTTAATAATAATATTATCATAAGATTATATCGATGAAATTTTCAGTATTAAATGTTCAAGTATTAACTTGAGCAAGTAATATAAAATTAAAAGTTAAGGTAATAGCAAGAAAAATAACTTTCATCAATAAATGAAAGCAAATTATTTTCACCCATTTAATAACCAAATACCAGGAAAAAAAATTCTCATAGAAATATTTTGTAACAATCCAGCCGGTCGTTTTGAGCATAAGCATTCCGTTCAGTTATTTGAAATCTTGAGCAGCATCGTATGATGTATTATGAATTGCTTGAATCGTCGGTTTTGGTTTTCATGTTATTCGAATTTGATTTGGAAGAATGAATTTCATGATTGAAGCTTTAGAGTTGGATGAGTTGACCAAGTTTGACTTTTTAGTATTTGATCTCGGATTGGAGTTTCGATGGTTTTGTTAGGTACGGATGGTGATTTTGGACTCGGGCATATGCCCGTATTCACATTTGGATATTTCTAGAAGATTTCGGCGCTAGTTGTCGAAAGTTAGAAATTTGAAGGTTTGGAAAGTTCATTTAAGTTTGATTTGAGGTGTGATTCGTCGTACCGATGTTTTTGTGCGTGATTTGAGGCCTCGAGTAGGTCCATGTTATGAAATGGGACTTGTTGGAATGTTCGTATGTGGTCCCGAGGGGCTCGGATGTGTTTTCGATTGAATTCGGATCATTATCCTTCATTTTGGCATTGCTGGTTCTACTGAGCATTTGGTTTCCTTGCTTGCGATCGCGTAGAGTTGTTTGATGGCTGGGGAGACGCTGTTCATCGCGTTCGCGAGTCCTCATACGCGTTCATGAAGGTTAAGGCAAATGTTCAGCGCGTTCACTAGTCTACTAACGCGTTCGCGTAGAAGGAAGAAGGCCTAAAGATGTCAGTCGTTTGTTCTTCGCGTCACGAAGTGTTGAAAGTGATCACGTAGCTTTAGGAGAATGATCATCTTGTTCGTGACAGTAATGGTGCGATCACAATAGAGGAAGTTTTAGCTGGTGGGATTTGTTCTATGAGAACGCGTGGAATTGTTCGCGTTCGCGAAGTGTAATAGCTGGGCAGACTCTATTAAATCCCATTTCGGGGGGTTTCGGCCATTTTGCATATTTGGAGCTATGGAGCTCGGATTGAGATGATTTTTGAAGTAATTTTTACCATATGAAATGGGGTAAGTATTCTCTACTCGGTTTGATTTTATTTCATGAATCTATCTTCGCTTTTTATATTTGATTGAGGATTTCAAGAGAGAAATTGGGAGTTTTTGTCTAAAGTTTCATAGAGTGAAGTTTTTAGTTTTGAACATCGATTCAGAGTCAAATTTGAGTGAAATAGTATGGTTCTACTCGTAATCGAATGGATTATCGGATTTTATAAGTTTTGTCACGTAGTGAGGTGTTGGCCCGAGTCTGACTTTTTTGTTGACATTGGGCTTTTGATTAAAGATTTGACCTTTAGCATTTGAAATTGTTTCCTTAGGCATTATTTGATATATTTGTGTTACTTTTGGCTAGTTTCGAGCCGTTTGGAGGTCGGTACGCACGGGATGGCATTTTTGGAGTACCATTTGGATTTCTCGGTATTGAATTTGGCTTGTTCAAGGTAAGTAACACTTCTAAATATGGTATTGAGGGTATGAACCCTGAATATACGTGATATGTGTTTGGTATTGAGGTGACGCACATGCTAGGTGACAGGCGTGTGGGCGTGCACCGTGTGAATTGTGACCTGGTTATTTTGCGGTACTATATAGTTACCTAATCTTATTTGCATCTATGAAATCTCTACGTGCTAGAGTACTGAGTTGTGATCCATGTTATAAACCATGTCTAGGTTATTTGCTTATTCTATTGAAACCCACTAAGGTCATTTCTGTTGTTGAGTTATTTGGGTACATTGAAATTACATACTCAGTCAGAAGCATTCATTTTCATATCATATCTCAGTCTCTGTACCATTTATTGATACATTACATCATCATTTTGGGCATATTTTCATGACATTGTGAGCCCGAGAGACTGGAGAGATTGATGATTGAGTAAGACCGAGGGCCTGATTGTGAGGATATTGATGGGATCGGGTTGCACGATGCAGCAGGTATTATTGATTCTTGATGGGATCAGGCTGCACGCCGCAGAAGGTATTATTGATTCATGCCATGATTGGCCTATTATAGCATTTGGGCTAGATTCCCCCCCCCCCCCCNAAAATTTTTTTTTTTCCTGCCAAAAAGTGCCTCTTTACCGGTTCTGGCTTATTCCCCCCCCCCCCCCGGAGTCTGCACACCCACAATGAGCGCATGTAGCTACTGCTTGCAAGTGCCGAGTGATTGGGAGGACTGAGTGACTATGAGGATTGAGGGACTAGGAGGAGTGAGTGGTTGTAAGGACTGAGTGACTTAGAGGACTGAGTTAATAGAGATAAGCATATGGTTTTATCACTGAGCTGCATTGCATTCGACGTGCACACTTGACATACAGGCATAGAGATGCATTTTCCCTCATGTTGTATGGCATTTCGTCATTCATGACTTTACATACACATTGACATGTAGGCGTAGAGATGTATTTCCTCATGTCGTTTGAACATGAAACATTTACCTTTTGAATGTTTTGGGGGGGGGGGGGGGGGTCCTCATTTTTTAAACCTACTCCTTTTTTTGTCNGACATACAGGCATAGAGATGCATTTTCCCTCATGTTGTATGGCATTTCGTCATTCATGACTTTACATACACATTGACATGTAGGCGTAGAGATGTATTTCCTCATGTCGTTTGAACATGAAACATTTACCTTTTGAATGTTTTGGGGGGGGGGGAGGGGGTTCTCAGTTCTTCAAACTTACTCATATTTTGGTGATTACGGTAAAAGATATGGATTTTCACTGATATACTTGGAAAGCATGCCTATTTTTCTTGGAACTATGAACTAGCTGAGCATTATATCTCTGAGTTACTTCTTCTATCACTTTTATTATGTAATGAACTTTTGTTGGTTATTGGTGTTGGGCTCCGACCATTGTTCCAGTGCGTCACTACTTTCAACCTAAGGTTAGGTTTGTTACTTATTGAGTACATGGAGTCGGTTGTACTCATACTACACTTCTGCATCTTGCGTGCAGATGTTGGATGTTGATGTTGCGGCGCACAACATGAGCTGGATTTGAAGATGTACCTGCGTTCCGGTCGTAGCTGCCTCTTGATCTTGGTAGCTTTAGAATTCTAATTTGTTCATGTATATTTCAAACAGATGATGTACTTTATTTCATACCAGCTTTGTAAATTTTAAATCTTAAAAGCTCATGATTTGTACTACTAGTCCTTGGGAAATGTATAAAGGTTCAGTTATTTTATCATTCCTTTGTCTCAATAAATCTCATTAAATTGGATAGTGGTTAATTGGCTTACCTAGCGGGTTTGGTTAGGTGCCATCACGACTAGTTGAATTTTGGGTGGTGACAATTTTACTAGAAAATAACTTCTGTCACGCCATACACTTAAGTCAATTATATTAAAATAATTTCACATTCATCTTTTTGAAAATGCTTATCTGATTTTCGGAATCGGTATTTTCTCATGTATATATACAAGATACAAAATGATATGAAGGAGGAGAGAAGGGGCTATAGACTTGACTTATAATAAAAAAATACTTTAAATTGTTATGAATTGAATTGTAATTGGAGTGAATGTGTATCTTTTAGAGAGTATAACTTTGTGGCTAAGTCATTTTTTTCTCTATAAATAGATGGGTCTTACCCCATTGTAAATTATCCCAAAATTCAATAAGAATTCTCTCTCTCTTTCTCTGCAATATTGTTCTTCTTCTTTTATTATTTCATTACACGTTATCAGCACGAGACTCTACCGTCTCAAGAAGCTCTTTTGAGAAGATTAAGGTATAACTGTTCTCCTATTTTAATTATGACTGACATTATGAAAAGAAAGTTCGTTGCCCTTGATATTTCGAGCAAGAACTATATGACATGGGTGTTGGATGCTGAAATCCACTTAGATGCAATGGGTTTTGGAGATGCCATTAAAGATAAAAATAAAGCATCTACCCAAGACTCTGTTAAGGCCTTGATTTTCTTGCGCCTTCATCTTTGATGAATGGTTGAAAATAGAATATCTCACAGTCAAAGATCCACTTGTGTTGTGGAATGACTTAAAGGAAAGATATGACAACTTAAAGTTGGTCACTCTTCCACAAGCACGATATGATTGGTTTCATCTGAGGCTCCAAGATTTTAAGTCTGTTTTTTAATATAATTCTGCAATGTTCAGAATGACTTCTAAATTGAAACTCTGTGGAGATACTATCACTAACTATGATATGCTTGAAAAAACGTTCACACCGTTTCATGCCTCCAATATAGTCTTGCAACAGAAATACCGAGAGAAAGGTTTCAAGAAGTACTCTAAGTTGATTTCTCTTCTCCTTGTGGCTGAACGAAACGACGACTTGCTCATGAGAAATCATGAAAATTGACCCACTGGGTCTACACCATTTCCTAAAGTGGATGAGGTGTATTCCCATTATGCTAAGCGTGGAAAATATTGTGGCCCTATTCGTGGTCGTGGTCGTGGTCATGGTCGTGGCTGTGGACAAGGAAGAAATTTTCCTGCTGTTAATCACCCCCCAAAGAAAACTATCCACCAAAAGTGAAAAGGGAAAGATGAGAAGTGACTATAGGCTATAATTACGTATTTTAGTCTCTTATTACACTCTAGTTTACTGCACTTTAATTGAGTTTGAGCTTTAATCGCTAGTGTTTTGCACTAACTGTGTGTTTTATGCCTTGTAGGAGTGATTCCGAGCTATATAGATGTTATGGAATAAATTTAAGTGGTTCGGAGCTTTGAAGTCTGAGTAAAAGCTCAAGGAATTAAGCCGGGATCGTGTTCGGGGGTCAAATTTGATAGTTGAGAACAAACTAAGACTCGAGGAGGCATATTGTGCACTGTCTAGTAAAATGGACATAACGTTTTGCTCCGAACTCCATTTGGGCTATATAATATATGGTTGAAAGCTAACTAGAAGGGATACAACTTTCATGTTTTACGTTTTACCAAATTCCAAAGGGAACAAGGTCAAAAACGCGATCGAAACTGCGACTGCGGACCTGACGCGGACTGGGGCAGAATAAAACCCCACTAGCGCGACCTCTAGCGCGAGATTAGCGCGGCCGCGCTAGTGGCGGCCTAGAAACTTGTCCTTTTTTACGTAGGAGAAGGTAACATTATTTGGGCCCGACCCTACTTGGTATATATACATGGGAGAACGTTATTTTTAGGAGATTGGACATATTTTTGACACAAATTCGACCTAAGGAGGCAGAGACACAATAGGAGCAAGGCGGAGAATTCTTCTACAAGTTTTTCCTTCCTCTTCCTATTTTTCATTGTTGGTTATGACTTTTAGTATTGTATTTTTACATACTATTATGAATAGCTAATTTATTATCTAGGGTTTTGATTGAACCTTTTGTAGGATAAATTCTTGTTATGTTTTTATATAATTTTATCAAAGTTTAATCTTTATTTGTTCAACTACGTTCTTGTTGTAGTTGATTAAAGGATCCTTAGTTAGCTGTGCCTATTTAGTGTGTATCTACTCGAGAGAGAGTGCATATTTAGGTCATTATTGAACATCATTACTCCCAAAGTATAGGATAGATCCATAACCGAAAGTTTAAAGGTTGGATTAGAGATAACGATACCTTAGGTGCAATCTAAAGTGAACTGTAATACAAGTTAGCTAGCGTAGCTCGAGAGAGTGCGTCTAGTAGATTATTGTAATGACTCGAGAGAGATTTACAGTAGCATGAGTGTTCATGATTGATAGATAATACTTAGGCGAAATTATAGAAGACATAGCGGGAAGGATTACGACAATTAGAGAAATCATAACTCTAGACCTCCTTAATCTTTTCTCCAACCCGTAGTATCTTTAGTGTTAATTTACTATTTTAATTTGTTAGTTAATAAGATATAAAAATCTTAATATTTATAACATAGGAATTGTTCGAACGTGTCTTCTTAGCAATATTGAACAGTTGTAGCTAAGCCTAAGTTCTCTATGGGATTCGACTCCGAACTTGTAAACCGGATTATATTTGCAACAACCGCTTAGTCCTTTTTATAAGGCATAGTTGGGCGTGATCAAGTTTTGTCCTAAAAATAACGTTCTAAAAATAACGTTCTCCCATGTATATATACCAAGTAGGTTCGTGCCCAAACAATTATACCTTCTCCTACGTGAAAAGGACAAGTTTCCAGGGCGCCACTAGTGCGGCCGCGCTAATCTCGCGCGAGAGGTCGCGCTAGTGGGGTTTTATTCTGCCCCAGTCCGCGTCAGGTCCGCATTCGCAGTTTCGATCGCATTTTAGATCATGTTCCCTTTGGAATTTGGAAAAACGTAAAACATAAAAGTTGTATCCTTTTGAGTTAGCTTTCCAACCATATATTATCTAGCCCAATGGAGTTCGGATCAAATAGGTATGTCTATTTTACTAGACAGTGCATAATATGTCTTATCGAATCTTTATTTGTTCTTAACTATCAAATTTGACCCCCGAACACGATCTCGGATTAATTACTTGAACTTATACTCAGACTTCAAAGCTCCAAATCACTTAAATTCATTCCATAACATCTATATATCTCGAAATCACTCCTACAAGGCATAAACACACAGTTAGTGCAAAACACTAGCGATTAAAACTCAAACTCAATTAAAGTGCAGTAAATTAGAGTGTAATAAACGACTAAAATACGTAATTATAGCCTATCATCAAGAATCCAAAGGTAAATGGTTCGGAAACTGAATGTTATCATTGCGGTGGAAAAGTGCATTAGGCAAATATTTGTCGTACACCAAATTTATGAATAGTGTTAGTCCGTTTTGATTAAATAGAGTTCTAGTATTCATTTTAAATGCTTCAGTTTGCTTAGTTTTCCAGGATTAATATATTTTTTATTAAAGTGATGTTGTGATGTAAAAAAAAAAGGAAATTAGCTACTGGAGTTGCACAATAGAAGTTTTAACATTCTATGTATGAACTTAGTTACAATTAACATATTAAGTATGACTATAATATTTTGTTGTTTGACAATTGGATTTAGAAAAGAAAATAGAATAATTTATTCATGAATAATATTTATAGATAGCTATGACTGAACAACTAGTTCCTCGTATTGGAATGAAAATATTCGGCTAACACATTCGAAAGAAGGTAAAAACAGTTAATGTTGAGCTCCATCAAATTTAAGTCTATCATATTGGAGCATGAGCTGCAAGTCACTATCCACAAGCAGTATGTATAGAATATAATTTTGCTCAGATAAAGAAGAGGCAATAGGACCTTTAATATTTTATTAGCTTGTTTATTATATACATTATGAACGTTGGTCCTGTTTAAATATTTATACAATTTATTGTCTACTTTTTGTGTTTAGCTACATGTGACAACTTAAAATGAATGCATAATTACATTTGTTTTAGCTATATAATTGTTTGTATCGTAATTAGAGTTTGCTCAAAATTGCATTACAAGGTCATTATTGAATTATTGATTTAACTCTATTATTCTCCTTTTTTCTCTGAGAATACTAATGTTTATTCGTATATTTCTTTTGTATGTCAAACAATGGGAAGCAAATATGAATATCTCACAAAACAAACTTGGATCAAAGTTCAATTGTAAAAATATTTGTTTAGTTGATTTATGTACAACACATACAATATTCAAAGAGAAAAAAATATTTCTCTCATTTAAGTATGTGTAAGGTAGATGTTACTACAATTTCTGGTAGTAGTAATTTAATTGAAGGCTCTGGAAGAGCTACTATAACTCTGCCCAAGGGGATAATGCTTATCATAGAGAATGCAATGTTCTCCTCCAAGTCCAAGAGGAACTTGTTGAGTTTGAAAGATATCCGCTGAAATGGATATCATATTGAGACAATAGATGAGAATAATCTTGAAAATCTCATCATTACCAAGAATGTCTATGGCCACAAAAAGGTTATTGAAAAATTTTCATCTTTATCTTGTGGCCTGTATTGGACAAGAATTAGTGCAATTGAAGCACATTCTATCGTAAGCTAAAAGGTTACCGATTTCAATACTTTTGTACTTTGGCATGATCGATTGGGACATCCTGGATCAATTATGATGAGACGAATTATAGAAACCAAAAATAGGAATCCATAAAAGAATTTAAAAATTCTTTTAACTAATGAATTTTCTTGCACTTCTTGTTATCAAGGCAAGTTAATTATTAGACCATCACCAGCAAAGGTTGGGATTGAGTCACCTACGTTTTTGGAACGTATACAAGGGGACATTTGTGGACCTATTCACGCACCTAGTGGGTCGTTTAGATATTTTATGGTCTTAATAGATGCATCTTCTAGATGGTCTCATATGCGCCTATTGTCATCTCGGAACCTAGCATTTGCAAAATTAATGGCACAAATAATCCGATTACGGGCACAATTCTCGATACCAATTATGTCTATTAGACTTGATAATGCTGCTGAGTTTTCATCCCAAGCATTTAATGATTATTACTTATCAATTGGGATAAAAGTGGAACATCATGTAGCTCATGTTCACTCTCAAAATGGCCTTGCAGAGTCTTTGATTAAACGTCTGCAATTGATAGCAAGACCGTTACTCGTGAAAACGAGGTTGCCCACTTCTGTTTGGGGTCACGCCATTTTGCGTGCAGCAATGCTAGTTCGTCTCAGACCCACAAATTATCATAAATAGTCTCCGTTGCAATTAGTTTTGGGTCATGAACCTAATATATCCCATTTAAATATTTTTGGATGCGCAGTATATGTGCCTGTAGCACCGCCATATCGTACCAAAATGGGTCTCCAAAGAAGGTTAGAAATATATTTTGAGTTGAATCTCCCTCCATTATTCGCTATCCCGAAATATTAACGGGGGATTAGTTCACTGCACGATTTGCACATTGTCGATTCGATGAGACACTTTTCCCAAAATTAAGGGGAGAAATTGGTGAAGCCAAACGGAAAATTTTATGGAAAAATCCATCATTATCTCATCTTGATCCATGTGCCTATATTTGTGAAATAGAGGTGCAAAATATTATCCATTTGCAGAGAATAGCAAATCAAATTCCAGATGCATTTACGGATCTAAAAAGGATAACAAAATCATATATCCCTGCAGAGAATGTTCCAATATGTATTGATGTCCCCGTTGGAAAATATTCTAGTGTCATAGCTAATGAGTCAAAAGCACGCCTAAAGTGTGGCGGGTCATTGGGTTCTAAAGATAGAAATCCTAGAAAAAGAAAAATAAATGCTCAAGATGACACTACGAAAGAGCCTCATGAATAAATCCACAATCTAACTAAACCTGAGATTCATGAGGAAATCACTGAGCCTAAGACTCAAGAAAATAAGGAACTATCAATAAATCCAATCGATGAGACAAATTTGAATCGAGTGGATATAATGGTGGATTATGTCTTTTCATATAATGTTGCATCTAGCATTATGCAAGATAGTGAGTATCTTGAACCTCAATCTATTGTATAATGTCGACAAAGACGTGATTGGCCAAAATTACAAGAAGTAATCCAATCAGAGTTGAATTCACTAGCAAAACGTGAAATGTTTGGGCCTATATTCCAAACACCTAATTGTTAAGCCTGTTGGATATAAATGGGTCTTTGTACGTAAAAGGAATGAGAAAAATGAGGTACAAAGATATAATGCACGCTTTGTTGCACAAGGATTTTCACAAAGGCCTGGTGTTGATTATGAAGAGACATATTCACCCGTTATGGATGTTGTAACGTTCCATTATCTCGTTAATTTTGTTGTCCATAAAAAGCTTGACATGCATTTAAAGGATGTGGTTACCGCCTACCTTTATGGCGCACTTGATAATGAGATATACATATATATTCCAGAGGGATTTAAAATGCCTAACACGCATAATTCAAAGTCCCAGGAAATATTTTTAATCAAATTGCAAAGATCTTTGTATGGTCTAAAGAAATCAGGATGTATGTGGTATAATCATCTTAGTGAGTATTTATTAAATGAAAGTTATATAAATGATGACATTCGTCCATGTGTTTTTATAAAGATAACAACATCGAAATTTGTTCTACTTGTCGTATATGTTGATGACATAAACCTTATTGGAACTCCTACAGAGCTTCAAAAAGCAATTGATTATTTAAAGAAATAATTCGAGATGAAAGATCTCGGAAGACAAACGTATGTCTCGGTTTGCAAATTGAACATATGGCAAATAGGATTTTTGTTCATCAATCTGCCTAAATAGAAAAGGTATTAAACAGTTTTAAATGGATGGAGCACATCCATTAAGTACTCTGATGGTTTTTCGATCACTTGATGTGAATAAGGATCCATTCCGGCCTCAAGAAAAGAATGAAGAGCTACTCGGTCCCGTAAGTACCATATCTTAGTGCAATTGGTGCACTAATGTATCTTGCTAATACAACAAGTCCTGACATAACTTTTTCAGTCAATGTCTTAGCAAGATATAGCTCATCTCCTACAAAGAGACATTGAAATGGAATCAAACACATATTGCGGTATCTAAAGGGGACTACCGACATGGGCTTATTTTATGACAATAATTGCAGTTCCGATCTTGTTGGTTATGACGTGTTGGGTATTTATTCGATCCACACAAGGCTCTATCTCAAACAGTTTATGTGTTTACCTATGGAGGAACTGCCATATCTTGGTGATTGACTAAGCAATCAATTGTGGCTACTTCATCTAATCATGCTGAGATAATTGCTATTGATAAAGCAAGTCGAGAATGTGTATGGTTGAGGTCTATAATACATCTTATTCGAGATAAATGTGGTTTGAAGTGTGACAAACTGCCCACGGTTTTGTATGAAGATAATGCAACACGCATAGCCCAATTGAAGGGATGATTCATAAAAGGAGATAGGACGAAGCACATTTCACCAAAGTTATTTTTCATAAATGATCTTCAAAAGAATGGTGATATCAATGCGTAACAGATTCGTTCGAGTGATAATATAGCTAATTTGTTCACCAAGTCTCCATACCAACGTCAACCTTCAAGAAGCTAGTGTACAAGATCAGGATGTGAAGGCTCAAGGATGTGAATTTATGCTTTCATCAGGGGGGAGTTAATACGCGTTACGCTTTTTTCCCCTTACAAGGTTTTGGCTCTCTGAGTTTTCCTTGCAACATTTTTAACGAGACAACCAATGGGCATACTATTAAACATGTGTAATCTTTTTCCTTTACTAGAATTTTTTTCCCACTGGGTTTTATTTTAGTTAAGGTTTTATCGCGGCACATTACTTATAGAGTAGACATTCAAGGGAGAGTGTTATGAATAAAATTGTAATTAGAGTGAATGTCTATCTTTTAAAGAGTTTTACTTTGACTAAGTCATTTCTATTGAACCAGGGTAGTTTGTGTGAATGTAAAGAAGTCCAGGGGCTAAAGTGTATAATGTAAAAGTTAGTACCTAATTAAGTTAATTAGGTAAAATAGATTGGTTAGTTAGTTAGATAAGAGGGAAGTTACTCCTCCTTCTTAAGAAGGACTGTATTTTCATTTCCTGCATCTCCAAGTCGTAAATGGAGTCTCTCTCTTTTCTCACTCTCTCTCAATTCTAAGTTCATGCATGTCCTTCCTAGCTAGAATTTGACATGGTATCAGAGCGAGTCGATTTGATTCCGCTGTTTAATTTCTTCTTCAATTGATTCTGCAATTCCGATTTGAATCTCGTCTGTCTCAATTCATCGAGGTTATAGTTCGAAGTTAGGTTTTCAATTCAGAGCATAAAATGGAGGTTAATGAAGGATTGAATGCTGAGATTGTGCTAAGACACACTCATCCTCTATATTTACGACCTTCAGATACGCCGGGAGAGCATCTGATTGAATTCAAACTGATAGGGACTGAAAATTACAATTTGTGGTCTAGATCTATGAGAATTGGGCTGTTTACGAAGAACAAAATTGGATTCATCGATGGATCATGTAAGAAGGAGAATTTTGAGAGAAATTTGCATGATCAGTGGGAGAGGTGTAATGCAGTTGTGCTTTCATGGATAACGAATGCAGTCACAAAAGAATTGTACAGTACTGTTGTCTATGGATCTTCTGCATGCAATGTGTGGAAGGATCTGAAGGAAAGGTTTGATAAAAGGAACATCTCTAGGATTTACAATTTACATCAGGAAATCATTTCTCTTAAGCAAGGTTTAGCACCTGTTTCTGTCTATTATTCTAAGTTGAAATATTTGTGGGACGAGTATGATGCTATGACACTTACTCCTTCATGTCCATGTCCTAAGTCGAGGGTGTTTATGGAGCATATTCAGCAACAACGCTTAGTGCAGTTTCTGAGTGGTCTAAATGAGTCATTTTCTCAAGCTAAAGGGCAAATTATGTTAATGATTCCAACTCCAAATATTAATGAGGCTTATGCAATGGTAGTGCAATATGAAAGTCAGCGAGCCAAGGTAGCTAGTATAAGCAGTTTGGAAATAGGAGCTCAAGAAATCATATATAATACTGGTTATACAGCTAATTCAGTGGCTTCAAATGCAGGTTATGGAGCTAATATTGTAGGCCAAATCACAGGACATGCTTATAATGGAGGCTACAGACAGAGGAATCAGCCATAATGTGATTATTGCAAACTTAAGGGACACACCAAGGATGTATGCTACAAGCTTGTGGGATATCCTTCTCATTTTAAGCCAAAGAAAAGGATCTTTTGAAAGAATTTAGCTGCAACTCATCATGTACAGATAGAGAAGACCAAGTGTGTTGATGAAAATGCAAGGATTACACCAGGAGGACAATTCTTCACTGAGGAGCAATATCAGCAAATTTTGCAAATGCTGAATCAAACTAGTACAGGTGCTTCAGTTGACACAACAACCCCAAATAAGATCACAGTTATACCAGTATCACTTCTAAGCTTGATCAAGGAAGATAAATGGATCATAGACTCAGGAGCTACAAATCATATGGTGTCTAGTTTGCTTTTATATACTAGACTATGTGGAATTGTCTAAAAGTAATACAAGCAAAGTCCAATTGCCTACTGGAGAGACAAGTATGATCACATATTTAGGGACTTCCAGTATACTAAATGGGATAATGATCAAGAATGTATTGTTTATACCTAAGTTTAGGTATAACCTGTTGTCAGTCTCTAAGTTAACCAAGGACTTGGGCTTATTTCTTGCCTTCTTTCCTGCCTGCTGTGTATTCCAGGACATTTGCAGTGGCAAGGTGAAGGGGATTGGTAAAGTGGAGCATGGATTATATGTGTTAGACCAGACCATCGAGAATAACTCACAAGAGGAGGGGTTGCCTGCTGGGTTGATAGCTTCTACACTGCCCATATGTAGAATAAGTGCTGCTTTATGGCACAAGAGGTTAGGACATGTACCTCTAGAGACTTTGAAGAGAGTACACATGTTTGTAAACACAAAACTCATTGACAGTGATAATCATTGTCCTGTATGTCCTCTAGCTAAGAACACACGTTTACCTTTCCCAGACAGTGTTAACAAAAGTTATACATTAGGTGAACTTGTTCATGCAGATGTGTGGGGACCTTTTAGGTTGCCTACTTATGATGGTAAACGATATTTTCTAACTCTAGTGGATGATTTCAGTAGATTCACTTGGGTATGCCTTATGGATTTAAAAGATGAATCAGTTGTGGTGATCAAAATTGATATTGCTATGCTTAGAATAAAGTTTTCATCTACTGTTAAGACTCTAAGAACAGATAATGGAGGAGAGTTCTTCAACAGCCAACTTAAAGAGTTGCTGAATTCAGAAGGTATCACACATCAAAGCACATGTCCATACACACCTCAACAGAATGGGGTGGTTGAAAGGAAGCACAGATACATATTGGACACTGCCAGAGCTTTAAGGTTTCAACCAAACTTACCTTTGAAATTTTGGGGAGAATGCATTATGACAACAATTTATTTGATTAACAGGTTGCCTTCAAGGACACTTGGTGGAAAATCTCCTTTTGGATTGGTGTTTAACAAGATTCCTCCACTGGATCATGTTAAGGTGTTTGGATGTTTATGATATGCTGCTAACCTGAAAAGAAAGGATAAGTTCTCCCACAGAGCTATTCCTGCGGTGTTCTTGGGATATTCTTTAAATCAGAAAGGCTACAAATTGTTTGATTTAATTAACCATGTTGTCTTTGTAAGCAGGGATGTCACTTTCAAGGAGGACATTTTTCCCTTCATGCAGACTTCAGATGACTCCAGCAATGTGACTCATCATACGTATGCCAATCCTCATATGTCTATCATAGACAATGATGCATATTCTGCTCCTATTGATGATCCTGTGAATGACATGATTTCCATTGATCAGTCAGTTACACATTCACATGAAGACATTCTGCATGACTTTACTGCTGATCCTCCTCCATTACCTGTGATAGATGATACTGTATCTTCTCTTATTTCTGTTGCTGATCTTTTTAGTTCCACACTCTCATCACCAAACCAGCATATAAGCACTCTTGAACCTCGAAGGACAACCAGGTCTCAAGACCTCCAATCTGGATGCAAGACTATGTGAGCACCAGTAAAGTTCCCTATCATATCTCCAACTCAGTTAATTACCTTCAATTGCAGCCTCATTATTCCAATTGTTTGGATGCCTACTCCTCTGAAACAGAACCACGCTCTTTTCATGAAGTTGCTAAGGATCCCAAGTGGGTTAATGCTATGCAACAGGAGATTCATGCCTTAGAAGTCAATCAGACCTGGAGTTTGGTACCTCTACCTCATGGAAAGCAACTCATATGATGCAAATGGGTATTCAAAATCAAGTATAAGGCTTCTGGTGAGGTTGAAAGGTATAAGGCTCATCTTGTAGCTAAGGGATACACACAGAAAGAGGGGCTCGACTATACTGAAACTATATCACCTGTTGCTAAAATGGTGACAGTGCAATCTGTGGTAGCATTAGCAGCTGCTTCTGGATGGCCTCTTTTCCAGATGGATGTACACAATGCATTCCTGCAAGGAGACTTGGTTGAAGAAGTCTATATGTGTGTGCCTCCTGGTTTTTCTAAGGGTGTATCCAGGAAGGAGGAGTCCTTGGTATGCAGGCTACACAAGTCTCTATATGGACTCAAACAAGCATCTAGACAATGGAACATCAAATTGTCTGAAACTTTACAGAAAATGGGATTCACTCAAAGTCACTATGATCATTCCCTCTTCATCATGAAGACCAATGATCACTTTGTCCTGATATTAGTATATGTAGATGACTTGATAGTAACTGGGGACAATGCTGAAGTGATTAGCAAGACAAGAGCCAAGCTACATCAGTTTTTCAAAATGAAGGACCTTGGAGAATTGAAGTTCTTCCTTGGGATTGAATTTGCTCGATCAGATAAAGGGATCTACATGAGTCAGCGTAAATATGCCCTAGAGTTGATTGCAGAATTGGGATTGGATGGATCTAAGCCTTCTAGTACACCACTAGAAGTGAATCAAAAGCTGACTTCTGTTGAATTTGACAAGTTGTTCTCATCTTCTAAGGATGCAGTTCATGATCCTATATTAGATGATGTAGGTGAATTTTAAAGACTAGTGGGCAGGTTGTTGTATCTGACAATGACTAGACCAGACATCTCATATGCAGTGCAAACACTAAGTCAATACATGCACATGCCAAAATAGTCTCATCTAGATGCAGCCAGGAAGGTGGTCAGATATATCAAAGGTGCACCAGGACAGGAGCTACTGCTGCCTTCATCAGGAGATGGTACCTTGAAAGCATATTGTGATGCTGACTGGGGAGCATGTCTCCAGACTAACAGGTCAATTACTGGCTACACAGTGTTCTATGGTGATGCACTTATTTCCTGGAGATCAAAGAAACAAGAAACTGTAGCAAGGAGTTCAGCAGAAGCTGAGTTTAGAAGTATGGCCTCAACTGCAGCAAATGTGGTGTGGCTGATTGGTTTGTTTGGTGAATTAAATGTCAAATTGCAGCTGCCAGTGACTCTATTCTGTGATAGCAAGGCTGCTATCCAAATTGCAGCTAATCCTATCTTTCACGAGCGGACTAAGCATATAGACATTGACTGTCACTTCATTAGGGAGAAGGTGAAGGCTGGAATCATCAAGACAGTGCATGTAAATACGAAGGAGCAGTTAGCTGACTTGTTGACAAAGGGGCTTAGTCGAACACATCATTATCATCTGCTCAGCAAGCTTGGAGTGAAGAATATTTTTCTACCCTCCAGCTTGAGGGGGAGTATTGAACCAAGGTAGTTTGTGTGAATGTAAAGAAGTCTAGGGGCTAAAGTGTATAATATAAAAGTTAGTACCTAATTAAGTTAATTAGGTAAAATAGATTGGTTAGTTAGTTAGATAAGAGGGAAGTTACTCCTCCTTCTTAAGAAGGACTGTATTTTCATTTCCTGCATCTCCAAGTCGTAAATGGAGTCTCTCTCTTTTCTCACTCTCTCTCAATTCTAAGTTCATGCATGTCCTTCCTAGCTATAATTTGACAATTTCATTATAAATCATCTTAAAATTCAATAAGGATTCTATCTCTTTCTCTACAATATTGTTCTTCTTCTTTTATCGTTTCATTACATATATCATATTTTTTGTGTACTATGAAATGGTTCTTCGTCTACTTGAAATTCTCATGTGTATGATTTATCAAGATGATAAAGTTTAAAATAAAAATCATTAGAAGTACCCTTTGAATCCCCGTACCCTTGAGAATGAGATGTTCAATTTGACACAACAATATAATAATACAAAATTTATTTTAAATTACACAAAACATTAATAAGTAAAAAAGAGAATATTGCTAAATACAAATTAATGAATACCAATCAATAAAACAGAATAATGTAATGAAAACATGTTTATAAAGTTAGAGTACTAGTGCTTTTGGGCAGCAGGCTTATGACACTTGTCTTTAATCCAATGAAAACCAGCAGAAGCACCTGCTTTTACTTTCTTGACTCCAGTTGAAGCTACAGATTTTGTTTTTCCAAAAGTATCTCCAACTTTGCTTGAAATTTTGGAAGATCCATTTCCACTTTTCTTGTATTCGTAAGTTGGTTTTGGATCCCATTGATCTGCCCATGATGTCTCATACGAATTGTACGCTGTATAGCTGTTGTTCCCTGCCATAATAATGTATTCTGAATTTCTCCAAATTTAAGGAACAGAAAAAAGACACAAACGGATGGTTTTTCTTGTTTGGGACTGGATGAGAAAAGAGGATGTTTAGGTTGGCCTATTTATAAACGAATAGTTTTATGACCAAACGTGTCGATAAACTTATTATTTTAAACAAGTCATGGGAATTGATTTAATAAAAGCAACTTCTTTTGAAGGTTGAAATTCCAAAATGAAGGAAAAATGGAAGAAATCCCTTTCTACAATTTGGTATCTGATTTGAATTTTCAGTGGAAGACGTCTTTTATAGAAGATTCTTTCGCTTGTATCTATGGTCAATTTTGGGTTCGGCATATTTTGGCTTTAGCTTTGCCCCCTGCGGCGTTTGATATTTTTAATGTTCAAACACCATAAGCCATAAGGTATTAAATTATTTTTTAATCTTTTTCTCATTTTACTTTAAGAAAGAAAGAATAGGAAGATAGTAAATTCAACAATAGGATAAGAATGGAACATGTAGACTTCATTAATTTCACTTTCATTCTAGAAGTGTTCTAAGCAATATAAGAAAATGGAGTTATACTCTTTTTGTGTGTGTTTCTTTTTTCAAATCGAACTTTCCTAAGTCACGACTGTAATTGTCATATACCCAAAGAGCCCGTTCCTCCCCATGGAGTTTCCCTCAACTAGTATATGACAAATAATTCTACTTTTGTAGAATAAACGGAATAATCCAATTTATTTTTTGCCGTTGTATAGTTTAGTATACTTTCTCAATTCAAAAGGTAAAGGACATATTATTTCTTAAATTCAGAAAATTTTAAAAACTAAATATACAATTTAATTGATTTTCCTATCCACGTAAGAGTTGCCCAAGAAAATAAATTTTAATAACCGTTTCTTAAAAAACGCATTTCTTTCTTTCTCAAGGACAGAACATATGTTCTATAATTATGACTTAAATAAAACAAAGAATTAGGATATTGTTTACCCTTAAAATTAGGTAACAATTAAATTTATTAGTGGTTTTAAGGATATATGATTTTACCTTTCGTAGTTTCACTCGCCATGTTGAAGCTGTTAAGAACCCGAGCTACAAGCACAATTTGATCCTGTAGACCGAGCTGCTCCACGACCCTCGATAGAATAATGTTGGCCAAGCTTCCTGGATCAATCAAAACACGTTTAACCTGAATTTTATTCATAAGAACATATATTACCAGCCTGTCGTTGTGGGATTGTGAGATCCCTTCTGCATCCTCGTCATTATTGAAAGACAAGGTCCCTTCCAGTACATAGTCTCGAGTACATTTTTCTCTCGTGATCGACACCTTGGTGCGCTTGAATACGGGACCTGCGGAATATCGACCCCACCAACGATCATGTGAATCACATGTTGTGGTTCTTCTTGTTCGTTCTTCCTGTTTGCATCCATGTCTCTAAGGTGGTTTTTAGCTCGGTCGCTCAAGAACTCTCTAAGGTGACCCTCGTTGAACAATCAGGCTACCTCATCCCTTAGTTGTCTGCAGTCCTCCGTTCTATGACCATGAGTGCCACGGTATTTGCATATTAGATTAGGATTCCTCTGGGCCGGATTGGTCTGTAAGGGTCGAGGCCATCTAGTATCTTTGATCCGCCCAACGGTCGATACAATAGATGATGCATCAACGCTGAAATTGTATTCTGATAGTCGTGGCGATTATGTGGGCTCGACATGTTTATTGAAACCACTCTTAATCATGATCCCTCGGGAGCTCTACTCTTGATTATTTTTTCGATCACTTCGAACGGGGTTGCGCCCAGGACCGCTGTTTCTCCGATCTCCGCCGTGTGGTTGATACCGATCTCTGTTTGAATGTGGTTCTCTGTCGATGTCCCTTTGAATTCTCCCGGCGGGATTGTGTGGATAAACGAAACCAGAAGGAGCTCCCAACTGATCATCCTCGATTCTGATTTTGACTGGTACCGATTATGCACATCCGCCCAGGTCACAACTGGATATTCAATTAAATTCTGTTTTAAATGTCGCAAGGCCGCCAAACTTTGTACGTTATCCCTTCCGTAAAAGCTTGGACGGCCCAATCATCTGTGACCGGGGGTAGGTCCATACGTTCCGTCTGGAACCGAGATACAAACTCTCTTAAACTTTCGTTGTCTTTCTGCTTCACTTTGAAGAGGTCCGACTTCCTAGTCTCGGCCTTTATGGCTCCGGCGTGTGCTTTGACGAAGGAATCTAGGAACATGGCGAAGGAATCAATGGAATTGGGCGACTAATTGTGGTACCATATCATTTCCCCTTTCAATAAAGTCTCTCAGAACTTCTTTAATAAAATGGACTCAATCTCGTCATCCTCTAAATCATTCCCATTTATTGTGCATGTATAACAAGTGACATGCTCATTGGGGTCGGTGGTTCCATTATACTTGAGAATTTCTGGCATGCGGAATTTCTTCGGGATGGGCTTAGGAGGGAAAGGCTTCTGCACGAACTTCTCTGAATCAAGCCCTTCAGAATCGATGGTGTCCCCGGAATTTGATCAACTCGGGAATTATACATTTCTATTTTGTTGTCATTTTCCTCAACCTTCTTCCCCCCTGATTCAATTCGTTGTGTGAGCTCTTCGAGCATTTTCATAAGGGCGGGGTCAGTCCCCGATTCATTTTCGTTCGGCCTCTTCGATTCTGGTTTGGCCCTGTGAACAACTTCTAATGAGGGCTCGGGTTCAACCCCTCTTGGTGCGCGGTTCTGATTCTGTAGTTGCGCTATGGCATCTTGTTGAGCCTATAACATTTCAAATATTAGTTGAAGGCTGACTCTGCGTCTTCGCCGCCCTATGTACCTCGACCGCCTGGTCGAACATCCCTGTGGATGCTATTCTCGGGGTCGACGTCCAGATTTGTATTTAGGGCGACATGGGAACTGACGTCTATGGGATTTGCAACCGGTACTCCCTTGAGTCCAGCCTGAGGCACTTCGATCTCTGGGGCGGCTACAATGTCATTTTCCCCATGAAATCCAAGGTCGTTGTCGGCGTGTGTGGGTATTGTTTGAGAGTTTGACATTATGATCCTGAAATCAAAAACACTTATGAGAACAAGCGTAAAGCAGTGTGTGTTATAAGAATTAGTACCAGGCAATCACTATTATCCTTAGCCCCATGGTGGGTGCCAAACTGTTTACCCTTAAAATCGGGTAACAATTAAACTAATAAGTGGATTTAAGGATATGTGATTTCAACTTTCGTAGTTTCACTAGCCATGTTGAAGCCGTTAAGAACCCCAGTTGCCGGCACAATTTGATACTGTAGGCTAAGCTGTTCCACGACTCTCGGTCGAATAATGTTGGTCGAGCTTCTTGGATCAAATCAAAACACGTTTAACCTGAATTTTAATCATAAGAATAGATATTACCAGTGCGTCGTTGTGGGGTTGTCAGATCCCTTCTGCATCCTCGTCATTGAAAGACAAAGTCCCTTCCGGTACATAGTCTTGAGTTCTCTTTTCTCTCGTGATCGACACCTTGGTGCGCTTGAATACGGGTCCCTACGGAATATCGACCCCAACAACGATCATATGAATCACATGTTGTGGTTCTTCCTGTTCATTCTTCTTGTTTGCATCCCTGTCTCTAAAGTGGTTCTTAGCTCGGTCGCTCAAGAACTCTCGAAGGTGACCCTCGTTGAACAATCGGGCTACCTCCTCCCTTATTTGTATGTAGTCCTCTGTTCTATGACCACGAGTGCCATGGTATCTGCATATTAGATTAGGATTCTTCTGGGCCGGATCGGTCTGTAGGGTCGAGGTCATCTGGTATCTTTGATCCGCCCATGGGCCGATACAATAGCTGATGCATCAATGCTAAAGTTGTATTCCGATAGTCGTGGTGCTTCTGTGGGATCGACATGTTTATCGAAACCACTCTTACTCATGAGCCCTCGGGAGCTCTGCCCTCGATCATTTCTTCGATCACTTCAAATGGGGTTGCGTCCAGGACCGTTGTTTCTCCAATCTCTGTCGTATGGTTGATACCTATCTCTTTTTTACCGTGGTTCTCTGTCGATGTCCCTTTGAATTATGCCGACGGGCCTGTTTGGATAAACGGAACCGGAAGGATCTCGCAACTGATCATACTCGACCATGATTTTTGACTGGTACCGATTATGCGCGTCGTCCTAGGTCATAGCTGGATATTTAATTAAATTATGTTTTAAATGTCGCGAGGCCACCGAACTTCGTACATTTAGCCCTTGAGTAAAAGCTTAGACGGCCCAATCAACTGCGACCGGAAGTAGCTCCATACGTTCCATCTGGAACCGAGATACAAACTCTCTTAACATTTCGTTGTCTTTCTGCTTCACTTTGAGGAGGTCCGACTTCCTAGTCTCGACCTTTATTTGCTCCGGCGTGTGTTTTGACGAAGAAATCTAACTCTCGCATATCAAAGCAATACAATACTCTTTTCTCTCTTAAACTCTCTTGTTCTTCAGTTCAATTCATAGTACTTACTTCTCAGCCGGTTCGAGGGCGTTCTAGCTCGAGGGCCAAGTTGCATTTTATACTGGTTTGCTTTATTTTACTGTTAATTATCAGCATTAATCATCACATTTATCAATTTGTGCTAGGTGAAATCACATATTCTTAAAATAACTTATAAGTTTAATTGTACCCGGGTAAACAGATATAATTACTATATGCAGGAAAGAATAATATGGTGTATTTGTCCCTATCCCTCTTTTTTTTTTATCTTACATTACATTCTAATTACAAAAATAAAAATTAACTTAATAAGTTTTTTTATTTATTAATAAGTATTTTTAATTTATTTATCTATTTAAATAATAATTATTGTAAAGTACACCTTTACATGTCTACTTTTCAAATTTGATTTCAAAAACATTTTGACACATATTGGTCACACAAATTATTTCTATATTAACTAACAAAAGCACATCTCAAATTATAGGGAAAAAGTCTGGATTTGTCCTTGTACTATTGTAAATAATTTATATTTGTCCTCCGTTACACTTTTCGTTCAAATCCATCCTCACCGTTAATAAAGTACACAAAAACACCCCTAACCCTAACATTTTGATATTGTGGCACTTGGGGCCCTCAAATAAATTATCACGTAACAATACATGTCAGCATTTTTATAAATTCACTACCCAATAAATTATTTTAATTCTTTTTTCCTTTTTTTCTCTTATTTTTCTCTTTCTTCTTCTTTCAACATCACTTCTTCTGCTTCTCTAACGCCATAGCCTACCAAGCTGAAAGCTTTCAAAATTCATCAACGATTGTTTAAGTTCGTGATAATAAATTAGAAAGAGAGTGAGATAGTTTTTTTATGAATGGGTAGAAAATACCAGGACTACTAGTTATGATTAATTCCAAAGGTGACAAGCCATTAATCTTCTTCTTCTCCGTCGGGCTTGTCGAAAAGATGCGATGAGGGGAGACAATAAGATAAATTGTTAATGGTTGAAACTGTCAACATTGAACAATATTGCATGTTGACTTTTCAAAGCAGTGTGTATATATTGACAGGCAAGTAACCTTTTTCATCTTTGGTGGTCTTGCCGGAAAAATGCCCGTCGGTGAAGAACCACGCTCAGATTTGGCCAAAAGATTATTGGTGAATTTTCTTTATCTTAACCTTTATTTGTCGCAGAAATTCCTCCTACCGATCTCAAAATCTTCATAGGTTTGGCATGGGTGGTAATGGAGGTTTTCAACGTTTTTCGATCCTACTATTACGATCTTGTACTTTTCACTGGGAACATAAATCAAAATCTTGATGTGAAGCCCCATTCTTTATAGACATGATAAAAACAAAAGGATCTGAATTTTCTATAGAAATCAAAATTAATTGGTTGAATTTTGAATTCGACGGAGAAGATGATAGTGTCGGAACAGAGGAGAAAGGGAGAAGAAAAAGAAAGAGTTAAAAAGTTAAAAATTAACTGGGACCCACAAAATTCCCTTTCTCTTACAAATAAAAAACAACACAAGATAAATTTAAGGATTAAATGATAGAAATACTGACATGGTAATTTATTTGAGGGTCCCGAGTGTCACAGTGTCAAAATGTTAGGGTTAGGGGTATTTTACTTACTTTGTTAACGATAAGAATGTATTTGAACGAAAAGTATAACGGGGGGACAAATATAAACTATATACAATAGTACAAGGACAAATCACCTTTTCCCCAAATTATATAGGAAAAATTACAAACTATTGCTATCTGGAATTACTTTTTAGAAATCCAAAATCATTTTTAAAAATAATCAAATTTTAAAAGTTTCATCACATAGACAGAGGTTATGATAAAAACCATTAGACAATTTCAAGAAACTAATGCCTGATCTTTACAGCATTGAACAACTTTAGCTTGAAATTTATTTAAATGGCTATTTTCCGATTTGACCTGACCTTTGAATTCAACCAAGTTCTTCTAGAATTCCCATTTTAAAAAACATTGTACACGAGCGTTTTAAATTTATCATAATTAAATAAGAACATATAAAGTAGAAACAAAGGAAAATTACCCTTCTCTTTTTTCTTATCCACAGACCCTAGACAATATATAAAAGGGAAAAATATTATTACGATGAAGAAAACAGAAACTGAAAAATCCACATTTTTTTTCTTGTATAGGAAGAAACATCAATTTGAGGAGTGTTAAGTGTACATTCAACCAAACAACCATAACGTGAGCCATCCATTTCTCCATATAAAAAGAGATCTCAACTTCTTCACCACAAAATTAACCAAAGGCAAAAAACTATTCCCAACAAGAATCTTCTTCCTTCCCCACCCCCTTCTCCATTTTTTTTCTTCTTCTTGAGGTGGTGAAGAAGAATATATCTGAAAAAAATGAGTCTTGAAAGTACATGGGAATCAAATACCAAAAATGAAAATCCTCAACCTGCTGATCCAAAGAGACTCGGCAATAAACCGAAGCTTTCTCGGAGGGTAAGTGAGAAATTTGAAGTAGGAATGGAGAAAACAAAAATAGCAGCTTCTGCAGGAATGAGGAAAGTTAAAGAAGGAGCCAGTGTTAGTGCTAATTGGTTCAAGGTTAAGTATAACAAGAAATAATTATATATATTTATGAGATTATATTATAATCTTTTTTGTTTGATCCATATGCATCTTGTTACATATTTTTTGTTCTTGCTTTTTTATTTGTTTCATTTTCTTCATCTAACATGGTCAGAAATTTATTGTAATTCTCATTTGAGAATTTTATAATTATTCTTATAAAGAATAAATACTTTATAATTTTTGACGATCATAGTTTTTCTTTTTCTTATGTCAAAATAAGGATCTATCTGTTCTTCATTTTCCGAAGACGAGAATTCTTAACTACAAAGACCATATGTTGTAGATCAGAGCTGCAACTAAACGAATTAATTAGGGAATTAAAACAGTCTATATTTACATTTTTCGAAGATCTCCGTTACGCTTTTACAAGAGGAGAATTGTATAATACTAGATAAAAGCTTTTATATATGTGAAAGGGTATCACTTTCGTTCTTCTTCTTTTTTATTTTATAAAATATAGATCTTTGATTTAACCCAACCCTAAAAAATCACTTATAATGTGAGAATCGTCAAATTGCCACATTCACCATCCATACGAGATACTAATACCTACCTACCCCTTTGCACGCCCGGGTCTGGAAATATGGGGCCCACTATTGAGTAAACAACAAATTAGTATATAGGCCAAATACATCGGCAGACTTTTAAACTTGTCCTCACTTTTCACTTTGACACTATTTCTTAACTGTGATCCATTTGAATACTTCAACCACACCTCGAATGTGTCATTTAAACACAAAATTCGTAGGCAGCCAAACATCATGCGTGTGATTCACTCGCCACGGTAACGAATAAAAAAGAGACACGTGGATTTAACTTGAATTAATTAATTAAAAAGCCATTTTCAGCCATCGTCATCTTCCCCAACAACCTTCCTCTCCATAAACTGAAAACCCTAGACCTCTCCTTACAGCCAGCCACCGCAGACCGCCACCCCTACCCTGAACCCTAGGACCTCAACCTCTCCAAGACCCATCTTCTTCTTCACGCCACAAACAATCACCCACCAACGGCGACTTTAGCTTTATTCCATTCATACCCACTAGTCGCCGACAACTTCTTCCAGCCACACCCTCCAGTCACTAGCACCCCGAAGCTAGAAGACACCTCCAGCAGCGACAAGAGTTGCAAACACTGATCTGAAACAAAAAAAAAAGTTAAAGCTTAATTTTTTTTGTTTTCTTGTACATTTTTCACTTACACATTATGCTCTGAAACAAAAAAGAGAGAGAGAAAACGGGCAAAAAAAATATCAAGAACAGTGAAAAAAATTAAGTTCTTTCGTTTCCTTAATTTGTTTCAAAAGTCAGAAAAATTCGAAATAGGGCTTTGTTCTTCTTCTGGATTGTCGTAGGAGTTCGATTGAGAAGTTGTCGTTCGAGGCCGAGCCATTGCTTGTCTTGGACCTGGCCGGAGTTCTCACTTTTCCGGCGAACTCCATGTCTGTTCTGTTCTCCAAAGAATAGGATGAGAAAAAAAAATGAAAAATAAAAATACTAATCTCTCACGCTCCTAAAAGTAGTGTATTACACGCACTATGCCACATCACCAAATTGTGTCTAAATGACACAGTAGTACCCTTATTCTGGGGTTCAAATGGACCACAGTCAAGAAAAAGTGTCAAAGTGAAAAGTGAGGACAAGTTTAAGGGGCATCTTATGTATTTGGCCTAGTATATAGGTCTAGTTTAGATATCATGAAAGTTACTGAGAAACAAGCTAGACAGAAGACAAATTATCACATCCATCGCCGATGTGGGATACTAACATTTGCCAAGACAGTAATAAAGTTTTTACCCAGCTGTTTTACAATTTTTTTTGTAAAATAACTTTTTTGCTTTTATAGCATATTATTACTCTTTCCGTTCACTTTTACTTGGCAGATATACTAAAAATAGATTTTTATTTTTACTTGTCATTTTACGCATATCAAGAGAAGATAACTTTTTTATTCCTATTATGCCCAAAGTATTTATTAGTCATTTCAAATTATTTTCTCAAATCTAATAAAATATGCATCAATTAATATGCGTATCACGGTAAATTATGCACTTCATTTATTATTTTTAAGGGGTATGAAAAGTTAAAACGTGCCAAGTAAAAGTGACGGAGGGAGTATATCAAAAGACCAACGTAGAGATCTTGCAACCTCAAGAAAAATTTAGGAAAATGAAGAAAAAAAAAGAATAGCTGTCACAAAATATGTTTGATTATGAATTTATGACAGTCACTATTTTTGCAAAACATAAACCAGTCAATTTTGACTCTCGAGGTGCATGTTAAGCGAAAATAGCTAATGTGCACTATTCATGGCATGCCAGAAGAAGAAGCAGATTCCGGGACCGGTGGTGGACACCACTCTTTCCTCGACTAAAGATGAATCATCTAGAGTAGTTACGCCAGAGACAGGAGTTCCACATAACTTAGCCCCAATTCAAATAGGGCAATGGAAACCAGAATATTGCCAGGAATGCTTGTAGATATGTAAACACAAAACAAAATTCAAGGAACAAATCAAGGCAAACTCAGGAATAAATGATCAGTAGCAACCAAGGAGACAACAGAAGAAGTCCAAACAATAATAGAAGGCCAAGCCTAATGCAGGACCACCTACTTAAGTTGCTACTGAAGTTGATGAAAAAGAAAGTGAAGGACTCAAGGAAAACCATCAAGTAGTGACTCTTACGGAGGAGAGTCAGAAAGTTCAAAGAAGCAATAATAGAGGCAAGCAGAAGATAGAAGAAACAAAGGATAATAGGTCAAGAGATTCAATAGTAACTGAAGATCTTGAGAAATTCCTTCAACAGAATAGATTCAGTGTGCTAAGGATACAACCTGAAAAAGCTAATGTCGGCATGGTAAATGGGGACACTAGTAACACAGATCTCCCATGATCATCTGCTCATGGAACATAAGAGGGCTGAACAAGCCCTACAAGAAAAATGAGTTGAAGTCCTTTTTGCTTAAGAATAAAGTGGTACTGTGGGATGCCTAGAAACTAAAGTAAAGCTGAAAAGAGCAGAAAAAATAAAAAGAAAGTTAGGAGTTGAATGGAGGATTCATGCAGATTATACAGTTAGCAATAGAGGTAGATTGTAGATTTGCTGGAAACCTCACAAGGTTTCAGTAAACATTATAGTGTCGCATATGCAACACAATTTGACTGTGATATAACCTTTGTATATGGAATGAATACACAAAATGAGAGACAAGATCTATGGAGACAATTGAAATAGATTAATAACATGATGGCAAATCCTTGGGTGGTACTAGGGGATTTCAATACAATTCTCTCTGTGTAAGATAAAGTTAATGGACTGCGTGTGAAACAATCAGAGATGGAAGACTTTCAAAACTGCATTCATGAAATTGGTCTTGGCCAAATAAGCAGAAAAGGTTGTACCTACTCATGGTGCAATAACAGAGAAGCAAAAGATAGAATTTACATCTTAATTGATTGGGCATTTGGGAATGATCTATGGTTTATGAGGTATGAAAAGATGGAAGCATTCTATCATCTTCCAGAATGTTCAGACCATTCTCAAATTATCATCAGAACGGAGGTGGCCAAGCAGAAACTTCCAAGGCCATTCAGACTTGTTAATGTGCTACTGTCCCATGAGAAATTCAAGGAGGCAGTGCATAAAGTTTGGGGACAACATGTACAAGTACACACCATGTACACAATTTGGAGGAAATTGAAGTTAATAGAAATGGAGACTTCCCAGATGAATAGAGAAATGTCAACATTGGAGAGAAATCTAAGTGAACTGCAAGACAAATTAAAGCAAGTACAATTAGACTTGAATGCAGAACTGTTCAATGAGCAACTCATTATAACTAAGAAGGAGATCCTAGTACAACTGGAAAAATGGGCAACTATACATGAGCAAGTTCTCCGACAAAAGTCAAGAGCAACATAGAAAGCTTTTGGAGACTCGAACATAAAGTATTTCCATGCAGCATTGAAAGCAAGGCAAGCGAGAAACAGAATATCCCCAATCTGTACAGAAGGTGGAATTCAACTGCATGAACCTACTCTGATTCAAAAAGAATTTATAAGCTTTTTCCATAAGCTACTGGGCACAAATGCATGAGAAATGTCGTGTATGGATCCAACAATAGCAAAAGATGGTCTTTGTCTCACTGCTGAACAGAAATTACTTCTTATTCAGGGAGTAACAGAAACTGAAGTGTTATAGGCTTTGAAGGACCTTTCAGCTGATAAATCCCCTGGCATTGATGTATTTCCCGCAGAATTCTTCAAGCAGTACTGGCATTTGATAGGAAAGGAGGTGACAAAGGCAACAATGCAATTTTTTCAAACTGGTTGTAACGACCCGACCGGTCGTTTGAGATCTAGTGCGTCGGTCAGCAGTTTGAGGAAATGAGCAACTTCGTTTCAGGTGTTATGACTCGTAGGCATGGTCAGAGTTGAATTTCGGCAAGTTCGGACTCAAATTGAAAAGAAACTTTTCATTTCGAAAGCCTTAAGTTGGAAGACTTGACTAAGATTGGAATTTTGAGTAAATGACCTCAGAATCAGGATTTGAAGGTTCCAACAGGTTCGTATGATCATTTCGGACTTGGGCGTATGTTCGGATCGGGTTTTGGATAACCTGAGAGCGTTTCAGCGTATATTGTGGAAGTTAGCATTTTAGAAGAAATTTCATAAGTTTGGGTTGAAGTACATTTCAGTGATATTGATGTCCTTTTGGGATTCCAAGTCTGGGAATGGCTCCGTATGGTGATTCTGTAGTTGGGAGCACGATCGGAAGTGAATTCGGATGTCCGTAGGTTATTTTGAAGTCATTTGGCTAAAGAAAGAAATTTGAGAAATCCGACCGGAAGTGGAAATTTTTATATCAAGGTCAGAACGTGATTTCGAAAGTTGGAGCAGGTCCGTAATGTCGAATATGACTTGTGTACAAAATTTAGGGTCAATCAGACGTGATTTGATAGGGTTCGGCATCAGATGTGGAAGTTTGAAATTTCAAAGTTCATAAAGTTTGAATTGGAGTGCGATTCGTGGTTTCGGCATTGTTTGATGTGATTCGAGGCATCGAGCAAGTCCGTGGGATGTTTTGGAACAAGTTGGTGTAATGGAACGGAGCCCCGGGGGACTCGGGTGGATTCCGAGTTGTTAACGGATCGAATTAGGAGTTTGAGAAATAGCTGAAGTTGTTGTCATCTGGTTTGACCGCACCTGTGGGGTTTTGGCCGCAAGTGCGGAGCCACAGATGCGAGCATGGGCGCAGGTGCGAGAGTGTTGCCGCACCTGCAAAGGCGCAGGTGCAGAAAGGAGGATCGCAGAAGCGGGAGCCACTGGGTTGAGTCAGAGCCGCACCTGCGATGGAAATTTCGCAGGTGCGAAAGGGCTGGAGGCAGTATGTTGTTTTAAAAATGGGAGATTGTCTATTTCTTTCATTGGCTTGGGCGATTTTAGAGGACTCAAGGAGGGATTTTCATCCAGCAACACTATGTAAGTGATTTCTTCCCATTTCTAGGTTAAATATGTGGTCTTGCATGGAATTAGACATGGAAGTTAGTAGAATTATGGGATTGTGAGGGGAAGACCTAGAATTTGGTATTTTTGGATTTTGCCCACGAAATCGAGCATGAAAATCAGAGTAAATTATATATTTGAGTTAGTAAGACTATGGGTAGAGTTTATCTTCGAGACATTTCGGAATCTGGGCAATTGGGCCTGAGGGAAATTTTGTCAATTCTTCGAGCGGAGTTAGGAATTTATATAATTTAAATGGTTATGCGTATTAGAGTATATTTTCAGTGGTTTGCCGTTATTTGACTAGCTTTGGAGCGTTGTGCAATTGATTTTGAGTCATCGGAAGGGCTCGTAAGCTGGTTATGGAATTCCGGAGCGAGGTAAGTCTCCTTTCTAACTTTGTGAGGGGGAATTGTCCCCATAGGTGAACTAATGAAATATGTGCTACTAATTGTGGGGGCTACGTACGCTCGAAGTGACGGGAGTCCGTGCATAGCTACTATTATGCTTGTGTCAGGGTAGTCTAGGACCCACCAGCATGCCTTACTTGTTGTACTTAGTGATCTCGCCAATGATATTAGACTGTTAATGCTATTGGATTAGTAATCGATTACCTAAGAAAATTAGAGTTTACTTTTCTTAACCATTTAGAAAGAGAATTGATTCTTCCATGGATAATTGTGTTCCTGATAAATTTATAATATTTAAACATTATTAAACTTGGTAAATGAATTTCCAAACAAAGATTTAAATACTATCTTCGTGTTTCTTAAAAGAGAATTTCACCACTTTCTTGAGTAACTGCTTTCCTGATAAAATGTGGACTTATTGTGTGAATATATGTATCTATGAGTGTATGATTCGCGAGCAGGATAACTCTATGATTTATATATGACCGCGTTGCATGATCGATTTGCTAGCTGGAAAAATAGATGCATCTATGGTTCGAGCCGTTCGACCCTTCGGTAGTGCACATTTTATTATTGTTGGTCTGCGCCGTTTGTCCCTCGGCATTTCTTGCGCATGATTATTGTTGCGTACTTTTTGTAATTATTACCTATTTACTAGCCTGGAAACCCTAAATTGTCAACTGAAATGACGAAGATTTAAAGTGTTAAATGTGAAAGAAGTTGATATTTCCTATCCCTGATTTTATTGATTTGTCTATGATATTCATGCTTATGGCCCACTTGATTATATTAAATGGACCCTTAGCAAGTGTCAAATTCGACCTCTCATCACTACTTCTCTAAGGTTAGGCGAAATACTTACTGAGTACACGTTGTTTTTGTACTCATGCTACACTTGCTGTGCATTTTTATATCACATGTACATTCCCAACTAGTGGCCCTGCTTGATGCAGTGTTGTGTCTTACTCGGAGACTTAGACGAGCTGCACCATTCGGAGTCGACCCGCAGCCGACAGAGTCTCCCTCAGTAAGCAGTAAGCAGTAGGGAACTGGGAGTAAGAATCGAGATTGCAGTAGGGAACAAGGAGGTCATGAGCTCGGATGAGCAAGAAAATGGGATTTGAAAGTTCAGAGTAAGCTGGTGTTGTCTTTAGTGTCATCTGAGATTGGTGTTTGGCAAAAGAGGCTTTGTACCCTGGTTATGGGTTCTTGATTTGTTTTACAGCGTTAGTCGGTGGTATGGATGTGCAGACTTGTTACCTTGTGTGGAAGGACACGGGAGCATGACCACGGGAATATCATATGAGTGTGACACGTAGTCACTTGATGGATTGAAGATTCAGACTGAGTATGAAGAAGTGTAATATTGCTTATTTGAGAGTTTATGCCTGGAAGATGTTTAGTTCATCTTTGTTGCAGATTGTGGGGTATTTTTCCCGTCTATGATGGTGATTCTTGCGTGTTATGGGAGAAGTGGGTTATTATGGACTCGAGTAAGGCTATCAGTCTAAGGCAGTGAGAGCAGAATGGACTTGAGGGTTGTGAACTGATTCCAATATGGTCGTGGGCTCCATGTGAGTCAGGTGTGTTCATTTCTGTATGGCTCTCCTCAAAGAGGGGTGTTGGAATATCAGATGTTGTTCCGTCTTCGTCAAATCCATGTAATAATATGATTGTGTCGTGCGAGTTGTGAAATGGCTTGATAACTCCCTATGTGTTGAGTCTCCATGTAGCGATGATGTTATGTGAGTAGGAGAGGTCTTGAGATCCAGAGTATATATATCGCACCTCAGTTGTGCTCGAGTTTTGTAGCGTATGGCTATATCAGTCTCCCCAGGATGGTATTGTGCACCTAGCGTGCTTGTGACCGGTATTCAGTAATTTGTAATAGTGAGCAATTCAGCTCCGAGTATACCTCCTTATGTGAATTTTGTGATGGGATCGGGTGGCACACCGCCACGAGTATGTTATTTGGATCGGGTTGCATGCCGAAACAGTGTGATGTTGAGTAAGGTTCCTATATTTGTTTTTCTTGTGTTTTGCTTCCTATTTTCTAAGGAAAATCCATATTAGTTGTATGTGTTGAGTAGTCCCTTCCTGAGTCATTTCCTTATGTATCATGTTCGAGTTGTGGCCTATTGGCGCATTGTGGCATCGTGTGAGACTGTTGGTCATGTCTGGGGTGATTGGTTGTCTGAGCATCTCATACTGGGTGAGACGAGACTATTGGATCAGGGATCAATGAGATAAGATTTTTTTGAAGTATAGCAAAGAACAAATACCAGTATTTGGTTAGTAATGGGTGATGATTTTAGTCAAAAAGGAGAGATTCAATGGTTGGTTAACTCTGCAGTTGGTTGTGACGTTCTACACACCTCCTCTGTTGGTCACCAAAGTTACGCTGTCGTGTTCTGGTGCCTCGTGTGGTAGTTGATACGGTGTTCATATATTGGAAATAGGCTTGGCAGAGGATTTCAGGTGTTGGAACTGGGTTTTGAGCTTATTGTATGGATAAAAGAGGATATATTCAGAATAGTTTAGGCAAGTGTACTCAACTGGGTTGTGGTAGCACGGGAAGATGCACGACGAGTTTAACAGTGAGTACAGACAACTCTAGAGCAGTTCTTAGCACGTTCGAGGACGAACGTACGTTTAAGTGGGAGACAATGTAACGACCTGACCAGTCGTTTTGAGCTCTAGTGTGTCGTTCAGCAGTTTGAGGTCATGAGCTGTTTCAGGTGTTATGACTCGTAGGCATGGTTGGAGTTGAATTTCGGGAAGTTCGGACTCAAATTGGAAAAAAAAATTCATTTCGGAAGCCTTAAGTTGGAAGAATTGACTAAGATTGGAATTTTGATTAAATGACCTCCGAATCAGGATTTGAAGGTTCCAGCAGGTTCGTATGATGATTTCGGACTTGGGCGCATGTTCGGATCGAGTTTTGGATAACCCGGGAGCGTTTCGGCGTATATTGTGGAAGTTAGCATTTTAGAAGAAATTTCATAAGTTTGGGTTGAAGTACATTTCAGTGATATTGATGTCCGTTTGGGATTCCGAGTCTAGGAATGGCTCCGTATGGTGATTCTGGAGTTGGGAGCGCAATCGGAAGTGAATTCGGATGTCCATAGGTTATTTTGAAGTCATTTGGCTAAAGAAAGAAATTTGTAGGTTTTTGAGAAATCCGACCGGAAGTGAAAATTTTGATATCGGGGTCGAAACGCGATTCCGAAAGTTAGAGCAGGTCCGTAATGTAGAATATGACTTGTGTGCAAAATTTGGGGTAAATCGGACGTGATTTGATAGGGTTCGGCATCGGATGTGGAAGATTGAAATTTCAAAGTTCATAAAGTTTGAATTAGAGTGCGATTCATGGTTTCAACGTTGTTTGATGTGATTCGAGGCCTCAAGCAAGTCCGTGGGATGTTTTGGAACAGGTTGGTGTAATTAGACGGAGCCCCGGGGGCCTCGAGTGGATTCCGGGTTGTTAACAGATCGAATTAGGAGGTTGAGAAATAGCTGAAGCTGTTGTCATCTGGTGTGACCGCACCTGCGGGGTTTTGGTTGCAGGTGCGGAGCCGCAGAAGCGGCCAATGGGATGAAAATGCGGGCAGGGGCGAGGGTATGTCCACACTTGCGAAGGCGCATGTGCGGAAAGGAGGATCATAGAAGCGAGAGCTGCTGGTTTGAGTTAGAGCCGCACGTGCGATGGAAATTCCGCAGGTGCGAAGCCGCATGTGCAAAAAGGCTGGAGGCAGTGTGTTGTTTTAAAAACGAAAGATTGGCCATTTCTCTCATTTCTTTCATTTGGCTTGGGCGATTTTGGAGGACTCAAAGAGGGATTTTCATCCAGCAACACTAGGTAAGTGATTTCTTCCCATTTTTAAGTTAAATATGTGGTCTTGCATGGAATTAGACATGGAAATTAGTAGAATTATGGGATTGTGAGGGGAAGACCTAGAATTTGGTATTTTTGGATTTTGCCCACAAAATTGAGCATGAAAATCAGAGTAAATTATATATTTGAGTTAGTAAGACTATGGGTAGAGTTTATCTTCGAGAAATTTCGGATTCAGGCACGTGGGCTCGAAGGCAATTTTGTCAATTCTTCGAGCGAAGTTAGGAATTTATATATTTTAAATGGTTATGAGTATTATAGTATATTTTCATTGGTTTGCCGTTATTTGACTAGCTTTGGAGCGTTGTGCAATTGATTTGAAGTCGTCGGAAGGGCTCAGAAGCCAGTTATGGAATTCCGAAGCGAGGTAAGTCTCTTTTCTAACTTTGTGAAGGGGAATTGTCCCCATAGGTGAACTAATGAAATATGTGCTATTAATTGTGGGGGCTACGTACGCACGAAGTGACGGGAGTCCGTGCGTAGCTACTATTATGCTTGTATCTGGGTAGTCTAGGACCCACCAACATGCCTTACTTGTTGTACTTTTGATCTCGCCAATGATATTAGACTGTTAATGTTATCGGATTAGTAATCGATTACCTAAGAAAATTAGAGTTTACTTTTCTTAACCATTTAGACAGAGAATTGATTCTTCCACGGATAATTGTATTCTTGATAAATTTATAATATTTAAACATCATTAAACTTGGTAAATGAATTTCCAAACAAAGGTTTAAATACTATCTTCGTGTTCCTTAAAAGAGAATTCACCACTTTCTTGAATAACTGCTTTCCTGATAAAAATGTGGACTTATTGTGTGAATATGTGTATATATGGGTACCTGAGTTGCATGTATGATTCGCGTGCATGATAGCTCTATTATTTATATATGACTGCGTTGCATGATCGATTCGCAAGCGGGGAAAATAGATGCATCTATGGTTCGAGCCTTCCAACCCTTCGGCAGTGCACATTTTATTATTGTTGGTCCGCGCCGTTAGACCCTCGGCATTTCTTGCGCATGATTATTGTTGCGTATTTTTTGTAATAATTACCTGTTTACTAGCCTGGAAACCCTAAATTGTCAACTGAAATGACAAAGATTTAAAGTGTTAAATGTGAAAGAAGTTGATATTTCCTATCCCTGATTTTATTGATTTGTCTATGTTATTCATGCTTATGTCACACTTGATTATATTAAATGGACCCCTAGCAAGTGTCAAATTCGACCTCTCATCACTACCTCTCTGAGGTTAGGCGGGATACTTACTGAGTACACGTTGTTTTCGTACTCATGCTACACTTGTTGTGCATTTTTATTGTACAAGTACATTCCCAGCTAGTGGCCCTGCTTAATGCAGTGGTGTGGCTTATTCGGAGACTTAGACGAGCTGCACCATCCAGAGTTGATCCGCAACCGACAGAGTCTCCCTCAGATTGTATTGCACTTTATTTTCATATTCCTTGTCCAATCTGTATTTCAGACAATCATCGTAGTATCTGTAAAATTCTTAGAAATTTCCTCATGCACTTGTGTCACCGGGTTCTGGGATGTGTTTGGGATTTAATTTAATAAACTGGATTGGTTATCTGCCGTATTTATTTAACGAATTTTTATTCACTTATTATGTAATAAAGTGAAAGGTAACGATTTCAAAAATGTTAAAACATGAATTAATTCAACTAATTAATGATTGGCTTTCCTGATAGTGGAGTCTGGCGCCATCACGACCTTTATGGATTTTGGGTCGTGACACTGGTAAACTTCTGAAGCAGGTGAATTGCACTACTGTAACATTAGTTCCAAAAGTAAAAAAAAACTCCTTTTTGAAGGAATTCAGACCCATAGCCTGTGGTACTACACTATACAAACCGATATCTAAAGTGTTACTACTAGGTTGAAACTAGTAGTTGACTATCTAGTGGGGCCTTCACAATCAGCATTCATTGAGGGAAGAAATATTTTGGATAATGTGATTGTGGCTCATGAAATGGTAAAGGGGTACACACAAAAGGGAGTCTCCTAGATGCCCAGTAAATGTGGATATTAGAAAAGTATATGATACAGTGGAATGGGGATTTCTCAAAATGATCTTACTAGAATTTGGGATGCCTGGGAAATTTGTAAATCTAATTATGGAGTGTGTAAGCACAATGAGCTATACTTTGCTATTCAATGGAGAACTTACACCAGATTTCAAGCTAAGAGAGGTCTAAGACAAGGAGACCCAATGTCTCCATGCTTGTTTGTTCTTGTGATGGAGTATTTGAATAGATCACTCAAGCAACTGAGACATAATCCATATTTCAATTACCACCCAAGATGCAGCAAGTTGGAGATAGTTCATATATGCTTTGCGGATGACTTAATTATGTGTTGTAGAGCTGATCTAACCTCAGTACAGTTGATGATGACGCAGTTCAACCACTTCTCAGCAGTTTCTGGGCTCAAGGCTAACTTAGAAAAAGCTCATTGTATGTGGTACGGGTTAGTCCAAGACTAAAGAACCATATATTAAATGAAATGCAATTTTCAGGGGTGAGATACCATTCCGGTATTTGGGAGTTCCTTTGTCATCAAAGAAGATTACAGTCCAACAATGCCTACCATTAGTTGAGAAAATGATTGCAAGAATAAGATGCTGGTCCACTAAATACTTATCATATAGTGGAGGGGTGCAACTTATTAAGAGTGTATTGTTTGAGATGCAAACTTATTGGGCTCAGGTATTTCTAATTCCAAATAAAGTCTCCAACTCATGACAAGAGTTTGCAGAACATTCTTATGGACAGGAAGTCATGAGAGCTCAAGGAGAGCACTGGTTGTATGGGAGACTTTATGTAATCCACACTCAGCAGGGGGACTGAACATCATAGAGTTCTATATATGGAACAAAGCAGCACTTAACAAGTTACTATGGACTATAGCAACTAAGAAAGATACACTTTGGATAAAATGGATTCATACATTCTATATCAAAGGGAAAGATGTACAATAGCTAAATCTCATACACGAGCCTGCTGGCTGGTAAGGAAAATATTAGATGCAAAGAAATGGTTCCTGAACATGGACTTAACTGTGGCATTATAGAACTGTTGTGACAAAGCTAAATTTAGAATAAAAAAAGCCTATCAATCCTTTCTACCACAATATCATAAAGTTCAATGGAGAGGACTAATACTAGGACCAAATATTATACCAAAACATAAGTTGATCTTATGGCTGGCACTTATGGGTCGATTGGCTACTGTTGATCGATTTGCGGAAATGGGGTATAAACGTACAAACAGAGTGTGTACTATGCAATACAGGAGCTGAGGAAAACCTTCAACACTTATTCTTTCATTGCTCCTACTCGTCCCAAATCTGGAACTCAATACTTAGGTGGCTAGAGGAGACGAGGAGACTTAGCAATTGGGAGGAAGAAACTAAATGGCTAAGCAGGAAAATGAGAAACAACAGACCAAGAACACAAATTATCAAATTCCTATATGCTGCTACTATTTACCATGTGTGGAGTGAAAGAAATGCACGAAGATTCCTAGAAAAAAAGAAAGAGAGTCAACAGATTCTCAAAGAGATTACAATACAGTTGCACACAAGAGGACAACATTTCAGAAAATGGACGAGAGTCCTAGAGTCCTTGAATAATATCCTAAGTAGAGGTAGTTAGAAATTAGAAAGAGGATCTTTTACCTTTACATATAGTGATAGTTTCTAGGAGGCTGCAAATTGTAAAGAGACCTGGTCCTTTACTAGTTCTCTCAGAGTTATCAATAGAGACAGTAAGTAATAGAGGCACGGGAGTTTTACGTGGAAAAGTCCCAACTCAAGGGGACAAAAACCACGACCTACACTAGTAGAATTTCAACTTCACTAACTTGTAATCTCAACTATTAAAAGCCACTTTGTAATGACTCTCTTACAAAGAATTTAACACACTAACTTGTAATACTCATTACAAGCCACTTTGTCACTCACTAGTTACAAAGACTTTAACTTATGACTCCACTAGTCACAACACAAACACACAAGGTTTATGGTTTTGAGATTCCTAAAAACCGTGCTTCTAAGAAAGCAAATAGGATACAATGAAAAGCAAAATACAAGATTACAACTCAACTAAGGACACCTAACAACATGTAGTGGAACATGTCCATCTTAGTGGAGTTGTCTTCTTGTTCTTGACACACTTGAGTCTTCAATGCAAGAGCAACACTTCAATGCTTGAGAGAATGTTTAGTAAATGCTCATGTGAATATATTTTTTGTCCCCAACCAAGATATTATATGCTTAGGACATCCCAAGAAGGATACCCATGCTTAGTTGGTACACTTTTTAACCAATGGGAAGTGACAGTTGCACCGTAGCGTGCACAGTTGCAAGCAGTCACCTTTTTGTCACAACTTTCCAACTATAGAGTTGACATATACTTCCGTCAGTGAGAATGTTAAGGGATCAGGTCCCTAAACTATTTCCTGTGAGTTCGAATGTACACTGCACAGATTCTTGAGTTCATGCTGACTGGTTGTGTTGGTTACGCATCAGGTCCTTCATCTGGTTCTTAACATAAAATTTTGTTAGATCATAAAAACATAATACTAACCCATCAATTTCCTCCTTTTTGATGATGACAAACTTTTATAATTGATGAGTTAGATAGATAGCCTAACTTAACCAGATGGAAGACCAAGACCCCATATTGTTCCCCATGTCTATGTTCTTCCCCCTTAAACTGTGCATCAATTTATCTTTTATCCTTCCCCCTTTTGGCATCATAAAAGACACAATTAGACAGAAGGCATAAAGAAGTCCAACTAAGCTAACTCATGCCCCATGTGTGCACACAACATGATAGAAAACAGAAAGAGAAGGCAAGTAGGCATTATATAGAACATTCAGAAGTTGATTCATTCATACCCAAAAAAAGTTATTAAATACATAGAAGTCTTTGCTTGGGATAGTTGTCACGCCCCAAAATCGAGGGGCAAGACCGGCGCCTAACCGGGTGATCCCAGTCACGCGAACCTGGTTTTCCCTTCCTGCCTAACGTATTACCCCGCGTACATAACATACATTAATTCAAATGAGTTAGCCAATCTTAGTTTCAAATTACATCATACAGCATGTTCCAATTGTTCACTCTTTTAACATGTTAGCAACTAATGTTCAAACATACATAATATCCGTACATACAAATTTTCCAACATGGTTTACGGTTTCGAGTACGTACTGTTAATACCCAAAAATACATATATACACTAACCACATTGTGTCTACGGAGCCTCTACGAATGCTAGTGAGTTTATATGCTTGCTGGTAACAAAGCCCCGTCTATACCTCTTTAATATAAGCAAAATAAGGTGATAATATCCACACACGGCCCAGGGAAGGAAAGGGGCTCACCACAACCGCTGAGAAGATGAAGAGGAGG
>ML252165.1:0-16911 GCA_005239495.1 Nicotiana undulata
TATATATACTAGTTACGATTAGTCCGGGCCCAACAACCATAGTCAAAGGTAATAATTTTATGTGGCATCCAATTTTGCTTCACCCGTTGAATTTATGTCCACTTCTTAAAAAATGTGTAATTGATACCTAATTTTTAGATAATTTCATATGCATATACTTTCTTCTTCTTCTTTACTGCTATTTTCTTTTTCTTTGTGCTTAGAGTTTCTTCTTCTTCTTCTTAGTTACAAAATGAATTTTTTAAATTTGTTGTCTTTTCGACAATTTGATGATTGAGATTTGTTCTTTATGATATTTGAAAGTTATGTTTCAAATTTAAGCTCATTTGCTTTCAAAAGATTGAACTACTGTATATTCGAATTTTTCAAATTGCATTTGAAAGATAAAATAACTTTATATTTAATTTCTGAAATTGCATTAAAGAGATTGAACTAATTCCGATTCGAGCAAATACACTTTACAAAATTTTGTGCAATATGTGTATAATTTCAATGGTGATCCCAAAAGTGAGGAAATATGGAAATGCCCCTAGTCAAACTCCTCTATGTATAATCGAATTAAATATATATTATACATCTATTAATTAAATATACAGTTGGGTGGGTGACTATTTAAATTAATTCCTTTAAATGTTTTAGATACCCATTACATTCAAGCAAAGCTAAAAGAATTTGCTTATGTTTTTCTTTTTAGACAAAAGCTAAACTTTCTTAAGATTTAAAATGACTCAAAATTTCGTAGTTGATCAGATATTACAAAAATAGTTGTAATTTGCGTACAACTTAAACTTGTTAACACATTAGAGTTTTACTTTTTTTACTAAATGAATAAGCAAATTCTTGTCAGCACTTTCTTAGTCTTATTTTATTATCGAGATATTGGATAACATCAAATTAATATATTTAAGTCCAATAGAATTTTCTTCCAATCTAATTGTATAAAAATTTTATGCAACTTGTAGTTATTTTGCAAAAGTGTTTCGAAATTTTTTGTTTAAAAGCACGGTTCCAAAAATATTTGTCATATGATTCACATATATATAATGAGTGCAACAGTATTGTCACGACCCGAAATCTCACCTTCGGGCCATGACTACGTCTAATGTTGAACCCGCTAGACAAGCCAACGTTTGAACTAAATAAAACTCATTAACAACTAAAACGAACAAGATAACTAAGGCATCGATGGTCAACAATATGAAGGTTAATAAATTACCAAAACAAAAATAATATAGCAACTTCGAAATAAAACATATATACAAATCCTAGAATTGGTGTCACATACTCACGAACTGTCTAAGAGATTACTAAAACAAAGGTCTGAAAATAAGTACATATGACTGTCTTTGAACTATAAGATAAGACAGAGCTGAAAGTGAAGGGTAGAAGGTGACGCCAAGGCCCACGAACGTCTGCGGGTCTACCTCGATGTCTCCTGTATGAACTGATGGAATGCTCCGACCGTCAGTGACCACCGGGTCCGGCTGCGTAGTCTGCACAACATAAAGAAGTGCAGGTGTAGCATCAGTACAACCGACCTCATGTACTGAGTAAGTGCCGAGCCTAACATCGGCGAAGTAGTGACGAGTCTAGGACCAACAACAATATATGTACATGTGCGATTCTATATAATAATAGGAAAATATCGACGGAAATAAGCAAGTAAGACAGATACGGGGAGAACATGCTGGGGTAAAAGGGGCAACAAAATGCTAGCACAGTAGAACAGGGTAATATCTGAAGTGTAAAATGTAAAAGCCGGAATTAAACGTCTCAGGACAGATAATGAACAGCAAAAGGCACGGCATGTCCCCTCGTGCATAATCTCGCAATCACTCGGCACAGAATGTCCCCTCGTGCATAAATAGTAACACTCGGCACGGATTGTCCCCTCGTGCAATAAATAATCAACGATCAACACGGCATGTCCCCTCGTGTGATAAATAACAAACAATCAGCACGACATGTCCCCTCGTCCAATAAACAATAAACGATCAACATGGCATGTCCCCTCGTGTGATAAATAATAAACAATCAGCACGGCATGTCCCCTTGTGCGATAAATAATAAACGCTAAGCACGGCATGTCCCCTTGTACGATAAATAATATAAAAGCAACAATATAATGTGAAAATCAACAATAAGGAGTCTCAAGTGTATGGAAATACTCAATAAAATTCTATTGTCCCGGCAAGGGACTCAGCTATAACCAACCCCGCATCAGAAAATACAATTTCAACAGTAAAAGCCTCAACTGAACAAATAACACAATAACTCCCCATGTCATGAAACAACATCAAGGTATCACTTCTAAATCACCAATTACTCATAGTACGGAGAATATTAAGAACACGGTATGATTCATCACAATTGACTCACGGGCATTCTTGACCGCATCATATAAGCACTCGTCACCCCGCCTATACGTTGGACATGAATTACACATAGCAAATAAGACTCTATACCTAATCCCTCAAGCTAAGGTTAGGCCAACCACTTACCTCGGCTAAAAAAATGCAAGTCAAGCCTCAATCACAGCCTTCCCTCTCGAATCCAACTCCGAATCGATAATATCTAGACATAACGGATTTATTAACATCAATAAATACTCAATAAACCAATTCCGAAGCCTAATTATGCATTTTCTACTATTCTTCCAAAAATACTAAAATTCGACCTCGAGCCCGCTTGGTCCAAACACGAGGCTCGGATCAAAACCCGATCACCCATAACCCCACGAGTTAGAATATATAATTTTCTTTAGAATCCGACCCCAAAACGAGGTTGAATTCCCAAAAATTCCATAAACCTAACTCTACCCAAAAACCCCTAATTTCTACCTTGTTTTCATAATTTTAGGCCTAGGTTCTAGTGATTAGGGAAGGAAAATGGAAGAAATTGGTGTTAGGAACACTTACCCAAATGGTTATGGAGGAGAAAATGGCTTGGAGGTCTTCAATGGGGCTTGGAGAAGAAGAAGGAAGTGAAAATTATGAAAATCCCGTATGGTATTCTGTTTTTCGGGGAATTTTAATAACTGGGCAAAAATACCCTTCGCGTTCGCGGGCCCCTGGCCGCGTTCGCGAAGGGTTGACTAACCTGACCTACGCGTTCGCGAGTCCTTGGCCGCGTTCGCATAGGTTTGACTCCACTGACCTACGCGTTCGCGAGCGTAAGGCCCCGTTCGCGAAGAACAAACTACCCAGCCCCCCAGACCCCAGCCTAACACTACGCGTTCGCACCCCTGGGGACGCGTTTGCGTAGAAGCACTGTCCAGTGCTCCGTGTTCGCGTCTCCCTCTACGCGTTCGCGTCTCCCTCTACGCTTTCGCGTCTCCCTCTACGCGTTCGCGTAGAGTAAAATCCCAAGCCACAATAATTACCCTTCACGTTTGCGAGCCCTTGGCCGCGTTCGCGAAGGGTATTACACCAGACACCAGCAAGTCATCAAAAACACCAAATGTTTCATGTTTTCACACCCCGTTAGCTACCCGAAACTCACCCGAGCCCTCGGGGCTCAAAACCAAAAACACACACGACTCCCAAAACATCCTATGGACTTGTTCAATCTTTTAAATCATAAAAATCATCGAATCAAACTTCAAAACTCTTAGAATTTTCTTAAAACTTCACAAAGCTTAACTTTTCCAATTTTAATCCGAAACACGTCATTTCAAGTCCGTTTTACACCCAATTTCACAGATAAGATAAATAACATATAATAAACCTGTTCCGGGCTCCAGAACCATAATACGGGCCCGGTAACACGGTTTTCACATAATTATTCCTTTTCAAAATCCTTTATTATTTTCAAAAAACAATTTTCTTTAAAAATTCATTTCTCGGGCTTGGGACCTCGGAATTCGATTCCGAGCATACGCCCAAGTCCTATATTTTCCTACGGACCCTCCGGGACCTTCACATCACGGGTCCGGGTCCGTTTACCAAAAATGTTGACCAAAGTCAACTTTATTCATTTAATTATCATAAATTCTATTTTTCATCAAATTTCAACATAAAGACTTCCCGGCTACACGCCCGGGATGTGCACGAATATCGAGGTGAGATTAACGGAGGTTTTTGGGGCCTCGAAACACAAATTTAGTTAGAATTACTTAGGATGACCTTTTGGGTCATCACAAGTATAGAGAGAAGATTACATGTTTTATGAAAATAGTTGGCAAATAGAGAGGTGAGAAAAAATTTTGGTGGGGCTGGGCATGGGGTCCACGTGGGGAGTACAAAGTGAGGCAGCAAAAGCTTATGGGAAGTGTGATGGATGATGACATAATTATAGGGCAATTTAGTCAAGACATTTACAAATTTAAACATGGGCTACAACAAGATTCTATTTTGACCAATCATTATGTCTCATTTTAACTGAAATTACGTTTTTACCTTTTGAATCCCAAGCAGGTGTGTCACGACCCGAATCTTACCGTCGGGACCATGATAGCGTCTAACGTTAAACCCGCTAGAAAAGCCAACATTCCGGTTAATATAACTTATTTCCTTATTATTTAGCATTTAAAAGAAAAGTGAAATACGAGAACAAATATAAATAAAAGTGCGGAAGATATGAAATATAACAATTCGGGTAAGTAGCATTACAAAATCCTTAATAAAAACCCCCAGAACTGGTATCTCAACTTCACGGACTGTCTAAGAATGCTAAAAACAAAGGTCTGAATAAACAAATACAATTGTCTCAGAAGTAGAAGAAAAGAAAAAAAGAAGAGAAATGAGATAGGAGGTGACGTCAAGGCCTGCGGACGCCTGCAGGACTACCTCAGTGTCTCCGGTGGACTAAATGATACTCCCTCGATCAGTGTCCACATGGTCCGATACCATGATCTGCACAACATAGAGAAGTGCAGGTGTAGCATCAGTACAACCGACCCCATGTACCGAGTAAGTGCCGAGCCTAACCTCGGCGAAGTAGTGACGAAGCTAGGACACGACAAATAAAAATACTTGTGCAATTCAATAATATATAACGGAGATAACGGCAGGAAGTAAACAATTAAGTACAAATATTGGGAAAACATGCTGGGGATAAAGGGGTAGCAATTACTGAAATGATGGAACAGAGCAACAATTAAAGTATGTAAATAACAACAAAAACTAACAGCTCTGAACAAACGAGTAAACAGAAACAGCACGACATGTCCCCTCGTGCTAAATATCATAAAACACAGCACGGAATGTCACCTCGTACATAAATATCACAAAACGGCACGGAATGTCCCCTCGTGCATAAATATCAACAATACGGCACAGAATTTTCCCTCGTGCATAAATATCAACAACACGGCACGGAATGTCCCCTCGTGCATAAATATCAACAACACCACACGCAATGTCCCCTCGTGCATAAATATCAACAAAATGGCACGGAATGTCCCCTCATGCATAAACAACATAAACATGGCACGAAATGTCCCCTCGCGCATAAATAAATATAAACATGGCACGGAATGTCCCCTTGTGCATAAATAACATAAAACAACAATTGACAAGAAAATCAACAATAAGAAACCATAAATACACAGGAATAATCAACAAGAGTAATACCGTCCCGACAAGGGACACAACTATAACCAAACCTACACAGATGTATAATTAACCAACATATTCCTCAGTCGAAAAATTACTCAACAGTACTCACAACTGAGAATTTCCATCAAATGAATAACTATCAAATGATATCAAATCGATAAACACAGTAAACTTCAATGAAAATCACATAATTAGTCATATTCGACTCACGGACATGCTTGACCACAACATATAGGTACTCGTCACCTCACCTATACATTGTACATGGAATAAACACATAGCAAATAATACTCAACACCTATTCCCTCAAGCTAAGGTTAGGCCAAACACTTACCTCGACCTCCATGATCAAATCAAGCCTCTAGCACCGCTTTTCCTTTTGAACCTGACTCCAAATCAATCCTATCTAGACATAATCGACTCAATAACATCAATAAAGGCTAAACAATTCAATTCAAATTCTTAATTATAGATTTCCCAACATTCTTCCCAAAAATCCAAAATTCGACCACGGGCCCGCTTGGTCAAATCACGAGGTTCGGACCAAAACCCGATCACCCATTCACCCACGAGCCCGAATATATAATTTATTTTGAAATCCGACCCCAAAACGAGGTCAAATTCCCAAATAATAAAAAAGCCCTAATTCTACCCAAATCCCTAATTATTTACCTTTAATCCCATGTTTTTAGGCCTAGAATCTAATGGATGTTGATAAATATTGAAGAAAACGAGATTAGGATTACTTACCTATGAAGCTATGGTGAATAAGTTCTTCAAAAATTGCCCAAGGAGGTGTGGAGAAGAAGAAGGTTGTGAAAAATTGTAAAATCCCCATAGTGAGCATTCTGTTATTTGACATAAGATATAACTGGGCGATTTAATTCAATGCGTTCGTGGTACGAGCTCCGCGTTCGCATAGGCTACTCTACACTACCTATCGCGATCGCGCCCAAACAGGTGAGTTCGCATAAGCTTCGCACCACCCAGCCCCCCAGACCTCTCAACCCTGTGTGTTCGCGACCAGTTGATGCGTTTGCATAGGGTCATCTCCCTATAGGCCCGCGTTCGCACCCTAAGGGATGCGTTCACATAGTGTATTGCTACCCAGACCCCCAGACCCCACACTAATCTGTGTGTTCGCACTCCCTTGAGTGCGTTCGCATAGATTCAACGACCCCTCCCCAGGCCCTGTGCTATGAGTTCGCATAGCACAAAAAGCGCAGACACCAGAAATGCAGAAAAACCAGATTTTTGAGTTCCAAAACACCCCGACACCTTCCCGAAACTCACCCGAGCCCTCGGGGCTCAAAACCAACTATGCAAAAAACCTCAAAAACATCCTACGAACTTATTCGTGTAATGAAATCACAAAACTAACATCATAAACATCGAATTAAACCCCAAAATCAATGAAATTTCTCAGAACTTTTATAAACTTCGAATTTTGCATTTTGGATTAGAATCACGTCAAACGAAGTCTGTTTCGTACCAAACTTCACAGATAACACATATAAATCATATTGAACCTGTACCGTGCTCCGGAACCAAGATACGGGCCCGATACCACAGGTTGCACATAAAATTTCATTTTCAAAAACCTTTATATTTTTCAGAAAACAATTTTCTTTAAAAATTCATTTCTCGAACATGGGACCTCGAATTCGTTTCCGAGCATACGCCCAAGTCCCATATTTTACTACGGACCTTCCGGGACCATCAATTCACGATTCCGGGTCCGTTTACCAAAAATGTTGACCAAAGTTAACTCTACTCAAATTTCAACACAAAATTATTGTTTTTATTAGTTTTCCACATAACGGCTTCCTGGCTACACGCCCAAGCTGCACACGCAAATTGAGGCGAGACAAAAAGAGGTTTTCATGACCTCGGAATATGGATTTAGCTAGAAATACACGGGATGACTTTTTTGGGTCATCACAATCTCCACCTTTAAAAAAAATGTTCGTCCTCGAACGAACATAGAAAGATACCTTAGTTGGGGAAAAGACGGGGATATCGGCTCCGCATATCGGACTCGGACTCCCAGGTAGCTGCCTCAACAGGCTGACCCCTCTATTGAACACAGACCGAAGGATAACTCTTCGATCTCAACTGACGAACTTGCCGGCCTAATATGGCTACCGGATCCTACTCATAAGTCAAATCCTTGTCCAATTGGACACTGCTGAAGTCAAGCAAATGAGATGGATTGACAATATACTTCTAAAGCATAGATACGTGAAACACCGGATGCATGGCTGATAAATTCGGTGGCAAAGCAAGTCTGTAGGCTACGTCTCCTACCTTATCAAGAATCTCAAATGGACCAATGTACCTAGGGCTCAACTTTCCCTTCTTTCCGAACCTCATCACGCCCTTTATGGGCGACACCCGAAGCAATACCCGGTCTCCTATCATAAATGCCAAGTCACGAACCTTGCGGTATGCATAACGTTTTTGCCTGGACGGAGCTGTACGAAGTCTATCCTGAATGATCTTCACCTTGTCCAAGGCATCCTGGACTAACTCTGAACCCAACAACCTAGCCTCTCCCGACTCGAACCACCCAACTGGCGACCGACACCGCCTAACATACAATGCCTCATAAGGAGCCATCTGAATGCTCGACTGGTAGCAGTTGATGTAGGCAAACTCGGCTAAGGGCAAAAACTGATCCCATGAACCTCCAAAGTCAATAACACATGCCCGCAACATATCCTCCAAATTCTGAATAGTACGCTCGGACTGTCAGTCTGTATGAGGATGAAATGTTGTGCTCGGCTCAACCCGTGTGCCCAACTCACACTGAAATACTCTCCAGAAGTGGGAGGTAAACTGGGTACCTCGGTCAGAAATAATGGACACGGGCACATCATGCAAACGAACAATCTCCCTGATGTAGATCTTTGCCAACTTCTCCAAAGAATACGAAACTGATACAGGAATGAAGTGTGCTGACTTGGTCAACCTATCCACAATGACCCACACCGCATCAAACATCCTCTGGGTCCGTGGGAGCCCAACTACAAAATCCATGGTAATACGCTCCCACTTCCACTCGGGAAGCTCTATCTGCTGCATCAAATCACCGGGTCTCTGGTGCTCGTACTTAACCTGCTGTCAGTTCAAGCACCGAGCTACATAAGCCACAATATATTTCTTCATCCTCCGCCACAAATAATGCTGCTGCAAATCCTGGTACATCTTTGCGGCACCCGGATGAATGGAATATCGGGAACTATGGGCCTCCTGCAATATCAACTCACGAATACCATCAACATCAGGCACACAAATACGGCCCTACATCCTCAAGACTCCATCATCATCAACTGTAACCTGCTTGGCATCTCCGTGCCGAACCGTATCCCTGAGAACACATAAATGACGATCATCATACTGCCTGTCCCGAATACGATCAAACAATGAAGAACGGACCACGGTATAAGCTAAAACACTGCCACTCTCTAAAACATCCAATCTCATGAATCGATTGGCTAAAGCCTGAACATCTAAGGCAAGCGGTTGCTCCCTGACCGGTACATAAGCAAGACTACCCATGCTGACTGACTTCCGACTCAAAGCATCGGCCACCACATTGGGCTTCCCCAGATGATATAGGATGGTAATGTTGTAGTCTTTCAACAGCTCTAACCACCTTCTCTGCTTCATATTCAACTCTTTCTGCTTGAACATATATTGCAAACTCTTATGATCTGTGAACACCTCACTTGACACACCATACAAATAATGCCTCCAAATCTTCAATGCGTGGACAATGGCTGCTAACTCTAAATCATGAACTGGATAGTTCTTCTCATGAATCTTCAACTAACGAGAGGCATAGGCTATAACCTTGTCATCCTGCATCAACACTGCACCAAGTCCAACCCGTGAAGCATCACAATACACGGTATATGGCCCTGAACCTGTGGGCAAAACTAACACCGGTGTCGTGGTCAAGGCTGTCTTGAGCTCCTGAAAGCTCTCCTCACACTCATCTGACCACTTGAACTGGGCACCCTTCTGAGTCAACCTGGTAATCGGGGCTGCGTTAGATGAAAATCCCTCCACAAACCCATTAAGCCCAAGAAACTCCGAATCTCTGTAGCTGAAGTGGGTCTAGGCCAATCTCTGACTGCAGAAATCTTCTTGGGATCAACCTGAATACCCTCTGCCGACACCACATGACCCAGAAATGCAACCGAACTCAACCAGAACTCACACTTCAAAATTTTGGCATACAACTGACTGTTCTTCAGAGTCTGGAGGACGACTCGAAGGTGCTGCTCATGGTCCTCTCGGCTGCGAGAGTATATCAATATATCATCAATGAAAACAATAACAAACGAGTCCAAATAGGGCCTGAACACTCGGTTCATCAAATCTGTAAAAGCAGTTGGGCCATTTGTCAACCCAAATGACATCACCAAGAACTCATAATGCCCATACCGTGTGCGAAAGGCCGTCTTAGGCACATCAGACGCCCTAATACTCATCTGACGACAGCCAGATCTCAAGTCAATCTTGGAAAACATTGTGTCACCCTGAAGCTGGTCGAATAAATCATCAATCCTCGGCAAAGGATACTTATTCTTGATAGTAACCTTGTTCAATTGTCAGTAGTCAATACAAATTCTCATTTGTGCCATCTTCTTCTTAACAAAAAACATTGGCGCCCCCCAAGGAGAAACACTATGCCTGATAAAGCCTTTAGCTAGCAAATCCTGTAACTAATCCTTCAACTCCTTTAACTCTGTCGGGGCCATACGATATGGCGGTGTAGAAATGGGCTGAGTGCCCAGAGCCAAATCAATGCAAAAGTCAATATCCCTGTCGGGTGGCATACCCGGCAGGTCAGTAGGGAATAACTCTGGAAACTCACGAACAATGGGCACAGACTCCATAGGAGGAACCTCGGCACTAAAATCACGAACATAGGCCAAATAGGCAAAACAACCCTTCTCGACCATGCACCGAGCCTTAATATAAGAAATAACTCTACCGAAAGAATGACTAGGAGTCCTTCTGCACTCCAATCGGGGTAAGCCAAGGTCACAGTCTTGGCATGACAGTCCAGAATAGCATGATAGGGAGATAACCAATCCATCCCAAAAATGACATCGAAATCAACCATATCGAGAAGTAAAAGATCTACACGGGTATCAAGACCACAAATAACCACTAAGCATGAATGGTAGACTCGATCTACCACAATAGAATCACCCACCGGTGTTGATACATATACATGAGTACTCATGGAATCACGGGGCAAAATCAGACAAAGAGAAAAATATGAGGACACGTAGGAAAATGTAGACCCCAGATCAAACAAAACCGAAGCATCTCTGTTGCAAACTGAAACCATACTTGTAATGACTGCATTAGAGGCCTCCGCCTCAGGTCTGGCGGGAATAGCATAACATCGGGGCTGGGCCCCACCAATCTGAACATCCCTGGGTCGACTTACTACGGGCTGATATCTACCTCTCATAGCCTGCCCTCCACCTCTAACTGTGTGTCCTCCACCTCTGGCACCTCGACCTCCACCCCTAGGTGGCTGAGGGGGTGGGGGTGCACCTAGTGCGGGAATCATAGCACGGGAACCCTGATACTGAGAACTACCAGAAGCTCGGAGGCAAAACTTGGAAATGTGCTCTGGAACACCACAAGTGAAACATGACCTCGGCTGCTGAGACTGCTGGCCTAAAACTGTCCCTGTCGACCAGAATAACCACCCTGGAAGCTCTGAAGAGGCGGTGCACTAATAGGAGCTGCTGGTGCACTGCGGGATACCTGAAGTGCTGACTGGAATGGTCTGGGAGGATGACCTATGCCAAAGGAATATCTTCCCCCAGATGAGACACCACTAAATCGACCGAAATGACGAGGTCTCTTGTCAGACCCCTGACCAATGCCTTGTGATAAGACCATCTCAATCTGCCTGGCCACATTGGCTGCCTCCTAGAATAAAATATCAGTACTTGTCTCTCTGGCCATCTGGAGTCTAATAGGCTGAGCTAGACCCTTAATAAACCTCCTCACCCTCTCTCGATCTATGGGGAGTATCATGATAGCATGTTGGCAAAAGTGATAAACCGGGTCTAATACTGGGTAACTGTCATAGAGCCCTGGTGGAGACGCTCAAACTGCCTCTGAAGATCCTCTCTCTGAGTAACTGGTAGAAACTTCTCCAAGAACAACTCGAAGAACTGAGCCCAAGACAACGGCGAAGATCTAACTGGCCTGGTCAAAAAAAAATCCCTCCACCAAGTCTTGGCGATACCAGAAAGATATAATATAGCAAAATCGACCCCATTGGTCTCCACAATCCCCATGTTCCGAAGAACCTCGTAGCAACTGTCTAAGAAATCCTGGGGGTCCTCTGATGGTGCACTAGTGAAAGTAGTAGGAAACAACTTGGTGAACCGATCTAATCTCCACAAAGAATCGGCAGACATAGCTGCCCCCTCAACTGGTTGTGCCACAATACCCGGCTGAGCTACTCCAGTTGTCTGAGGTGCTGGAGTTTGGAACTGATTAGCTAACTGCTTTGGTGTGCGAGTGGCAGGAGTCTGGGGCCCTCCCCCATCCTGAGAGATGACTGGTGCAGTAGAAAGTAAACCGGCATGAGCCACGCTCTCCATAAGGCCTACTAAGCGGACCAGAGCGTCCTGAAGTACCAGGGTGGCAATGAACCCCTCAGGGACCTGAGCTGGTCCAATCGGAACTATCTGAGAATGAACCTCAATGGCAAAGTCAACATGTGGGTCCTCTACTGGGGCTGCTGCTCTGGGCTGAGCCCTGCCCTTGACTCGGCCTCTAGCACGACCTCATCCTCGTCGTCGACCCCTTATAGGAGCTGCAACTGGAGGATCGGGCTGCTGATCGTTAGATAAGGAAGCACGCGTTCTCGCCATATGCGAGATAATGGAATAGAAGTTCAATTAGCATTTAGAATTCGAATCGCACGACAGAGAAGAAGAAATGTGAAGTTATTCATAACTTTTCAGCCTCTAGGGATAAGTACAGACGTCTCCGTACCGACCCCTGACTCTACCAAGTTTGTTCGTGAATTGTGAGACCTAAGCAACCTAGAGCTCTGATACCAACTTGTCACGACCCGAAATTCCACCGTCGGGACCGTGATGGCGTCTAACGTTGAACTCGCAAGACAAGCCAACGTTCCGGTTAATATAACTTATTTCCTTATTATTTAGCATTTAAAAGAAAAGTGAAATACAAGAACAAATATAAATAAAAGTGCGGAAGATATGAAATATAACAACTCGGGTAAATAGCATTAGAAAATCCCTAATAAAAACCCCCAGAACTGGTATCACAGCCTCACGGACTGTCTAAGAATGCTAAAAACAAAGGTCTTAATAAACAAATACAACTGTCTCAAAAATACAAGAAAGACATAAAGAAAAGAAATGAGATATGAGGTGACGCCAAGGCCTGCGGACGCCTGCATGACTACCTCAGTGTCTCCGGTGGACTGAAGGATACTCCCTCGATCAGTGTCCACAAGGTCCGGTACCGTGATTTGCACAACATAAAGAGGTGCATGTGTAGCATCAGTACAACCGACCCCATGTACCGAGTAAGTGTCGAGCGTAACCTCGACGAAGTAGTGACGAGGCTAGGACACGAAAAATAAAAACACCTGTGCAATTCATTAATATATAACGGAGATAACGGCAGAAAGTAAACAATTAAGTACAAATACGGGGAAACATGTTGGGGACAAAAGGGTAGCAATTACTGAAATGACGGAACAGAGCAACAATTGAAGTATGTAAATAACAACAAAAACTAACAGCTCTGAACAAACGAGTAAACATAAACGGCACGGCATGTCCCTCGTGCTAAATATCATAAAACACGGCACTGAATGTCCCCTCGTGCATAAATATCACAACACGACACGGAATGTCCCCTCGTGCATAAATATCAACAACACGGCACAAAATGTCCCCTCGTGCATAAATATCAACAACATTGCACGGAATGTCCCCTCGTGCATAAATATCAACAACACGACACAGAATGTCCCCTCGTGCATAAATATCAACAAGACGGCACGGAATGTCCCCTCGTGCATAAATATCAACAACACGACACAGAATGTCCCCTCGTGCATAAATATCAACAAGACGGCACGGAATGTCCCCTCGTGCATAAATATCAACAACACGTCACGGAATTTCCACTCGTGCATAAACAACATAAACATGGCACAGAATGTCCCCTCATGCATAAATAAACATAAACATGGCACAAAATGTCCCCTCATGCATAAATAACATAAAACAACAATTGATAGGAAAATCAACAATAAGAAACAATAAATGTAACGACCCGACTAGTCATTTCGGGAATTTAAGCTCCGTTTGGTGATGTAAGGTCATAAAAAGCTCCACATTGTGCATATCGACCTGTGTGCGTGGTTATATTCAGTTGCCGGATAATCCGGAGTCGAATTAGGGGAGAATTTTCAAATTTTTAAGCTTAAGTGAAGGAAGTTGACCGGAGGTTTGACTTTTGAGTAAACGGCCTCGGAATGAGTTTTGGTTATTGCCAACAGCTTTGTATGACGATTTTGGACTTAGGTCTGTGTCCGGAATTTCATTTGGAGGTCTGTAGAGCAAATTGAGGTCATTGGCAGAAGTTAGAATTTCGGCGATTCTGGCCGATAGGTGAAAATTTGATATCGGGCTCGGAATGAAATTCTGGGAGTGTCTGTAGGACCGTTGTGTCATTTGGGACTTATATGCAAATTTTTACGTCGTTCCGGGTTGACTTGATAGGTTTCGGCACGAGTTTGGATATTTGAGGTTTTGAAAGTTATAGGTTTGATTTTTGGTTTGATTCGGGCGTTGTTTTGGGTGTTCCGAGGGTCCGACTGAGTTCGTGTGATGATATGTGACCTATCGGTGTAATTTGTTAAGGTTCCGAGGGGCTCGTGATGATTTAAGATGGTTTGCGGGAAGTTTAAAGTTTGGAAAAGGCAGCTGGTGCTGCTGTTCTGATGTGGCCGCACCTGCGGATGGGGAACCGCAGGTGCGGAAATAGTGCACAGGTGCGAGCTGGGGTGGACTGAGTAGCCTTAGATGGTGCGGATCTTTGGGGCGCAGGTGCGTTCCTCGCAGGAGCGATCATTGGGCGCAGGTGCGGTTCGAGTTTTGCACTAACGATCGCGCATGTGCGGTTAAGCTGGTTGCAGGTGCGGAAGTCCTGGCAGATTCATATAAATGAGGGTTAGACATTTTCTTCATATTTTGAACTTTGGACTTCGAATTTGAGTGCAATTTTTGGGGATTTTCAAGATAATCGAATGGGTAAGTGTTCTTCCTCCATAATTAATTATATCTCATGAATTAGTTCTTGTTTTCATCATTTAATTCCTGTTTTGGGGTGAAAAAACTTGGGTTTTCTTTTGAAAGAAAATTTCTAAATTGAAACTTCATGATTTAAATGACCAAATGACATCGGATTTGGATAAATTTAGTATGGGTGAACTCGTATCGGAATGGGTAATCGTAATTTGTAAAATTTGTCGGGTTCCGAGGTGCAGGCCCGGGGGTCGACTTTTGGGTCGATTTTTATAAATTAGTAAAGGTTGAAACTTTATCGTTTTGAATGGTCCCTTATGTGTTTTATGTGCATTTTGAGGTTGTTTTAGGTGATTTGAGCCGTCCGGAGGTTTTCCCGCCCGGGAAGTCCATTTTTGAGTACCAGTTGTCGTCTTTGAGGTAAGTATCTTGCCTAACCTTGTGTGGGGGAACTACCCCTTAGGATTTGAGTCTTCTATGTTGATTGTAGCCCGAGTACGCGAGGTGACGAGCGCGTACTCGGACTTATTTTCAAATATTTTGGCCTTTTTAGGATTCCTAGGTTCCTATATCTCCTGCGTATAAAGTGGTAACTGTTATTGTTGAGTTTCCTGGTTGCTAGTTTCATCTTCTCCTATTTGAATTAGATTTTCTTGCTTTCGACTTTCCCCTCTTTCTGATTATTTGATCTTGATTGACTTAACTAAATATCTCCCCTTCCTACCGTACACTATATTTTCTTCACAAGCTGCCTAATTAATTAGAATTAGTATCATCTAGACATATAATTGTTACCAGGAATTGGAATATATATAGGATTGGTGTCAAGCATGTCCTTGAGTCGTACATGATGATTACATGATTTGCCTTAAATATTACTCAGGTATAGTTGACTACCACCCATATTGGCGGTATTCCCTTGGTACCTCCTATTGTTGAATATTTGCGTAAGCTGAGATCATTCCATGAAGTAAATTATTAGGCGAGATCGGTTATAGCTGTTTTCTCTTGCTGGGATAACTAGTTCCTTATCTATTTATTTAAATATTGTGAACCATTGCTATAATTGTTATGTTTTCCCCTCGTTACATTGTTTCCTGGTGCTTGGTTTTCCCTTCAGTGGTTACTTTTCATGAGTAAGTTTCTACCACTATTATGGTTTAAGTTCTCATGTTGAACTGTTCGTCGTACTTTGCATTTTTTTCCTTGTTGTTTGTGATGTGCTCTGGTTTCTTTCTCTTTGTTGCGCTGCATTGCATACTTACAGTGGGACTGCGGGCCGAGACCTGCGATCTTTCCCCTGCGGTGCATTGCATATTTACAGTGGACTGCGGTCCGAGACCTGTGATCTTTCCTCTGCACTGCATTGCATATTTACAGTGGGACTGCGGGCCGAGACCTGTGATCTTTCCCCTGCGCTGCATTTGCATATTTACAGTGGGACTGCGGGCCGAGACCTGTGATTTTTCCCCTGCGCTTCATTGCATATTTACAGTGGGACTGCGGGCCGAGACCTGTGATCTTTCCCCTGCGCTGCATTGCATATTTACAGTGAGACTGCCGGCCGAGACCTGTGATCTTTCCCCTGCACTGCATAGTATATTTACAGTGAGATTGCGGGCTGAGACCTATGATCTTTCCCCTGTACTGCATAGCATATTTATAGTGGGACTGCGGGCGGAGACCTGTGATCTTTCCCCTGTACTGCATAACATATTTACAGTGGGACTACAGGCCGAGACCTATGATCTTTCCCCTGTACTGCATAGCATATTTACAGTGGGACTGCGGGCCGAAACCTTTGATCTTTCCCCTGTACTGCATTGCATATTTACATTGTGACTGCGGGCTGAGACCTAAGATCTTTCCCTCTGCACTACATTTTGACAAGTATACATATATACACATATACATATATTGAAATGTTCAAATATACTTTTCCAAATACTGCTTTTAAGGAACTATGCTTAAAGGTTTCCTCTTTACATATATATATATATATATATATATATATA
>ML252165.1:17160-27506 GCA_005239495.1 Nicotiana undulata
TTCAAGGAAGAATTCCCTTCCCTATTTTCAAATAAATTATCATCTTAAGGTTTTCAATATAAAAATCACGATTTAAAGGTTTTCACTCAAACTTTTGATAGCTTTACTGAATTTATTGGCTAAGGACTGATGTGAAAAAATTGATGCAATGCTGAGTTGCCAGCGCTCTATCGGGTTATGATTTCCGACATTTGACTTGCGTTCCTTCTATTCTCCTTGCGCATATTTAATTATAAGGTTCGTTGACCGTAATTGCTGAATACCTTTCCGTATTACCCTATCGTACTGTTAACTTTATCGAAAAATGTTTAGATAAATATTATTTTTTCACCACTATTATAAATATGTCTTTTCACTTATTAGACCAGTGGGTGTCTGGACTATTCCTCGTCACTACTTCATCGAGGTTAGCCTTGATACTTACTGGGCACCGCTGTGGTGTGCTCATACTACTCTTCTGTGCATTTTTGTTTTGCACAGATCCAGGTATTGACTGTTGCTAGCTGTGTGGATCTTTGCTGAGGAGACTCAAGGTGAACCTGCTGCTTCGTTCGCAGGCTTCGGAGTCACCTTCTTGTATTCAACTGTACTTATTATTTCTATACAGTTGTACTTAGATTCTTGTCAGAAGCATTCGTAGAGCTTATGACTTGTATTTATCGGGTTTTGGGAAATTGTAAATTCTGTCAAGATTTCATATCGAGACTGTTATATTTCCTTTATTATTATTGTTGTTCAATGAAACGTTAGGCTTACCTAGTCCCTAAGACTAGGTGCCATCACGGTACCCAACGGAGGGAAATTTGGGTCGTGACAAGTTGGTATCAGAGCCCTAGGTTCATAGGTGCTACGAGTCATAAGCGGGTTCGGTAGAGTCTTGCGGATCAGTACGGAGATGTCTGTACTTATCTTCGAGAGGTTACGGAACTACTAGGATTATTTCACTTCCTTCATTCCTATCGTGCGAGTTCATTGATCTTGAAGTTTGAAGTTATCATTCCATTCTCTCACCGATGGTGAGGACGCGAACTGCGGTACCTGATGACGTTACCCGGGGCAAGCATCGCAAGGGTCAAAGACGGAGGCCGACGAGGAGCACGTATCGCAGTTAAGATGCCTACCAGAACGACCATTGAAGAGCCACCAGCAATTCTAGTTGGGGAAAACCAAGTACTGGCGGTGCCTATCGTTACTCCGGACTTCAGAGACCGGGGTTATATCTTTGAGTATAATTGGTATATCGACTCAAGCGGGATTGATCCTAGTGCACCAACTACTTAACGGACCTGAGAGGAGTTCGGACTCCCACCGTCTACACTCCAGAGCAGCAAGACCATGTGGGTCTGGTTCTAGTGGTCATGGCAGCACAACATGTGGTTTTCGTTTAGCCCGTGGTTAGAGCAGCAACATCGGAAGAAGAACACCTTGGGAATTTAAAGGTACAAGATGTACCACCCTCCTACCTCTTAGTGAATTGACGACAGATGATGCAAGGGTTTTCTGGAGGAGTTCCACTATATTCTTCGTACTTCAGGTATTGTGGAGACGAGCATGATTGCTCTTGTCACGTCTCAGGTTCAGAGTAGTGGGTTTTTCAGTAGTGGTGGGCATATGAGTGGGGTAGCCCAGCCAAGTCAGTTTCACTTGCATGGATCCAGGTTCCAGAGATGTTATTGAGGGAGTTGCACCCAGTCCCTCCGAGATGCAGGGTGCACGGAGTTTGAGCAGTTGCGTCAGGGTGCTATGTCAGTATTAGAGTACGTCGTCGGATTCAGTGGGTTGGCCAGGTATATACCTCGCTTGGTTGCTTCAGTTAGGAGGCACATAGGCCGGAGAGATCTAGTGGTCCTTATTATGGAGGCAAGGTACGACACGGTAGAGGTTTTGTGGGTCAACCAGTTCAGTTTGCATTACCAGCTTCGCATGAGAGTTCTCAGATATTCCTGGGTCTTAGAAGACCCGTATTGGATGGCTTCTACATCCACGTTGGAAGGGAGATTGGTTTCTATGGGGAGATGAGCCACTGGATGAGAGATTGTTCCAAGGCTTAGGTAAGTGTGTTATAGCAGGGTATTCAGGTGAGTAGAGGGCGCCCAAGAGGGGGAGGCCCGACCCGTCGATGTGTTTCATATAGTAGGATATAGACCATTGTGCCAGGTATCCTCACTCAAGTTTGGTTTGATGTGCTTTAGAGGGGCACCAATCGTATTCCATTATAGTTACGCTGGTCAGGAAGAGTTCCCTTATTCGTTGTTTCATTTATGAGTGAGTTTCATGTTTTGCACTCCATTTTGTGTTTGCTCCTGTTGGGAAATTCTATGAGTAGTAGTTGTGTCTACCGTTATTTTTGTTCATCTTTGCTAGTGGTGAAACTAGAGTTGAGTCCTTATTATTCATTATGGTGAGCTTTATATGATTTTTCCTGAGTACTTTGTTACTGGCTGTGATTTGATACCCCATTGAGATGTGAGTTCAGTTAATATTATGACTGCTATCAGCTGAAATGAGTTAAGGGAGATATTTCTATTGGCATGATATATTTTCGGTATGAGACTTAGAGTCGAGGATGAAGTCCTCGTGATATTTGTGATTTGATATACTTAGACTGGGCCGAGTACCGCGGTGGAAATTTTATCAGTATGGGATCTTTGTGATTTGTTCATATGATTTGCTTCTTCCTTGTTATATTGCTTTTTGTAAGTCAATATTGACAGAGAGTCATGCCTATGGGCTTGTTTGATAGTCCTTTATATGTCTCTCTTTTCACATTCATTCACCTTCGTTATGCGCTTCTTTAGTTTTGGCTTGCGGGATGGTGCCAGGTGGTGCTTTTTATGGATTAGTGATTCGGGTGCCTAATAATGAGATCTTCGTGTTTATTGAATCTCTATCAGTATTATGAGGTTTGGAACAGAGTCCGTTCGGAGGTGGGGCTAATTGCCAATGATGAGTTGACTTCGGACAGCTGTTGTGATCAAAAGTGCTATTTGAGCCTAAGTGTGATGTGATACATTGCGTGGTCATGCCTTACGGGTGTAGGCATGAGTTAAAGCAATTGGTTGAGGCTAATGCCGGATATGGATTTAGGGTCGGATCTTTTGGAAATGAGTATAAGGTGAGAAATTAAGGTGTGGGGCTTAGCGGTGGTGATAGGCAGGCTAAACTGCGGTTGTGATGGTGTCATTAGGCTTATGTAGCTTGGGGTGACGTGGGATCACCTGCAGGTGTGAGTTGGAAGCGTGCGTTAAGTGATTGGATGAGTTCAAGGTGAGTCTTGGCACGTTCGAGGAGGAACGTTGGTTTTAAGAGGGGGAGAATGTAACAACCCGATCAGTCGTTTCGGGAATTTAAGCTTCGTTTGGTGATGTAAGGTCATAAACAACTCCACATTGTGCATATCGACCTGTGTGCGTGGTTAGATTCAGTTTCCGGATAATCCGGAGTCGAATTAGGGGAGAATTTTCAAATTTTGAAGCTTAAGTGAAGGAAGTTGACCGGAGGTTTGACTTGTGAGTAAACGTCCTCGGAATGAGTTTTGGTTAACGCCAACAGCTTCGTATGATGATTTTGGACTTAGGCGTGCGTCTGGAATTGGATTTGGAGGTCCGTAGAGCAAATTGAGGTCAATGGCGGAAGTTAGAATTTCGGTGATTCCGGCCGACAGGTGAAAATTTGATATCGGGCTCGGAATGAAATTCCGGGAGTGGCTGTAGGACCGTTGTGTCATCTGGGACTTGTCTGCAAATTTTCACGTCGTTCCGGGTTGATTTGATAGGTTTCGACATGAGTTTGGATATTTGAGGTTTTGAAAGTTATAAGTTTGTTTTTTGGTTTGATTCGGTGATTCGGGCGTTGTTTTGGGTGTTCTGAGGGTCCGACTAAGTTCGTGTGATGATATGTGACCTATTGGTGTAATTGGTTAAGGTCACGAGGGGCTCGGGATGATTTAAGATGGTTAGCGGGAAGTTTAAAGTTTGGAAAAGGCAGCTGGTGCTGCTGTTCTGATGTGGCCGCACCTACGAATAGGGAACCGCATGTGCTGAAATAGTGCGCAGGTGCGAGCTGGAGTGGACTGGGCAGCCTTCGCAGGTGCGGATCTTTGGGGTGCAGGTGCGGTCCCCGCAGGAGCGATCATTGGGCGCAGGTGCGAACTGGAGCGCATGTGCGGTTAGAGTTTCGCACTTGCGATCGCGCATGTGCGGTTAAGGTGGTCGCATGTGCGGAAGTCCTGGCAGATTCATATAAACAAGGGTTAGCCATTTTCTTCATATTTTGAACTTTGGACTTCGGATTTGAGAGTGATTATTGGGGATTTTCAAAAGAATCGAATGGGTAAGTGTTCTTCCACCATAATTAACTATATCTCATGAATTAGTTCTTGTTTTCATCATTTAATTCGTGTTTTGGGTTGAAGAAACTTGGGTTTTCTTTTGAAAGAAAATTTCTAAATAGAAAATTCATGATTTGAATGACCAAATGACATCGGATTTGGATAAATTTAGTATGGGTGAACTCGTATCGGAATGGGTAATCGAAATTTATAAAATTTGTCGGGTTCCGAGGTGCGGGCCCGGGGGTCGACTTTTGGGTCAATTTTTATAAATTAGTAAAGATTGAAACTTTATCGTTTTGAATGGTCCCTTATACGTTTTATGTGCATTTTGAGGTTGTTTTAGTTGATTTGAATAGTCTGGAGGTCTTCCTGCCCGAGAAGTCCATTTTCGAGTACCGGTTATCGTCTTTGAGGTAAGTATCTTGCCTAACCTTGTGTGGGGGAACTACCCCTTAGGATTTGAGTCTTCATGTTGATTGTAGCCCGAGTACGCGAGGTGACGAGTGCGTACTCGGACTTATTTTCAAATAGGGTGGCCTTTTTAGGATTCCTAGGTTCCTATATCTCCTGCGTATAAAGTGGTAACTGTTATTGTTGAGTTTCCTGGTTGCCAGTTTCATCTTGTCCTGTTTAAATTACATTTTCTTGCTTTCGACTTTCCCCTCTTGTTGATTATTTGATCTTGATTGACTTAACTGAATATCTCTCTTCCTTACCGTACACTATATTTTCTTCACAAGCTCCCATTAATTAGAATTAGTATCATCTAGACATATAATCGTTACCAGGAATTGGAATATATATAGGATTGGTGTCAAGTATGCCCTTGAGTCGTACATGATAATTACATGATTTTCCTTAAATATTACTCAGGTATAGTTGACCATCACCCATATTGGCGGTATTCCCTTGGTACCTCCTACTGTTGAATATTTGCTTAAGCTGAGATCATTCTGTGAAGTAAATTATTAGGCGAGCTCGGTTATAGCTGTTTTCCCTTGCCAGGATAATTGGTTCCTTATCTATTGATTTAAATATTCTGAACCGTTGCTCTAATTGTTATGTTTTCCCATCGTTACATTTTTTCCGGGTGCTTGGTTTTCCCTTCAGTGTTTACTTTTCATGAGTAAGTTTCTGCCACTATTATGGTTTTAGTTCTCGTGCTGAACTGCTCGTCGTACTCTGCATTTTTTTCCTTGTTGTTTTTGCTGTGCTCTGGTTGCTTTCTCTTTGTTGCACTGCATTGCATACTTACAGTGGGACTACGGGCCGAGACCTGCGATCTTTCCCCTGCGCTGCATTGCATATTTACAGTGGGACTGCGGGACGAGACCTGTGATCTTTCTCCTGCGCTGCATTTGCATATTTACAGTGGGACTCCGGGCCAAGACCTTTGATCTTTCCCCTGCGCTGCATTGCATATTTACAGTGGGACTGCGGGCCGAGACTTGTGATCTTTCCCCTGCGTTGCATTGCATATTTACAGTGGGACTACGGGCCGAGACCTGTGATCTTTCCCTTGCACTGCATAGCATATTTACAGTGGGACTGCGGGCTGAGACCTGTGATCTTTCCCCTGTACCGCATAGCATATTTACAGTAGGACTGCGGGCTGAGACCTGTGATTTTTCCCCTGTACTGCATAGCATATTTACAGTGGGACTGCGGGCCGAGACCTGTGATCTTTCCCCTATACTGCATTGCATATTTACATTGTGACTGCGGGCTGAGACCTAAGATCTTTCCCTCTGCACTACATTTTGACAAGTATACATATATACACATATACATATATTGAAATGTATAGCTGAAAGGCAATTATCTTCAACAAAAGTTATGTTCGAAGGACTGCTATTTTGAAAGTATATTTGAAAAGTATTTGTCTAGCGGGAAAGTGATATTTGAAAAGCAGTATTTGGAAAAGTATATTTGAACATTTCGTATTTTAAGGAACTATGCTTAAATGTTTCCTCTTTACATATATATATATATATATATATATATACATACATTCATAAAAAAATTGTTCAAGGAAGAATTCTCTTCTATATTTTCAAATCAATTATCATCTTAAGGTTTTCAATATAAAAATCACGATTTAAAGGTTTTCACTCAAACTTTTGATAGCTTTACTGAGTTTATTAGCTAAGGCCTGACGTGAATAAATTGATGCAGTGCTGAGTTGCCAGCGCTCTATCGGGTTATGATTTTCGACATTCGACTTGCGTTCCTTCTATTCTCCTTGCGCATATTTAATTATACGGTTTGTTGACCGTAATTGCTGAATACCTTTCTTTATTACCCTATCGTACTGTTAATTTTATCAAAAAATCTTTAGATAAATATTATGTTTTCGCCACTATTATAAATATGTCTTTTCACTTATTAGACCAGTGGGTGTCTGGACTAGTCCTCGTCACTACTTCATCGAGGTTAGTCTTGATACTTACTGGGCACCACTGTGGTGTGCTCATACTACTCTTCTGTGCATTTTTGTTTTGCACAGATCCAGGTATTGACTGTTGCTAGCTGTGTGGATCTTTGCTGAGGAGACTCAAGGTGAACCTGCTGCTGCGTTCGTAGGCTTCGGAGTCACCTTCTTGTATTCAACTGTACTTATTATTTCTATACAGTTGTACTTAGATTCTTGTCAGAAGGATTCGTAGAGCTTATGACTTGTATTTACCGGATTTTGGGAAATTGTAAATTCTGTCAAGATTTCATATCGAGACTGTTATATTTCCTTTATTATTATTGTTGTTCAATGAAACGTTAGGCTTACCTAGTCCCTAAGACTAGGTGCCATCACGGTACCTAACGGAGGGAAATTTGGGTCGTGACAATAAATACACAGGAATAATCAACAAGAGTAATACCGTCCCGGCAAGGGACACAGCTATAACCAAACCTACACAAATGTATAACTTACCAACATATTCCTCAGCCGAACAATTACTCAACAGTACTCACAACTGAGAATTTCCATCAAATGAATAACTACCAAATGATATCAAATCCATAAACACAGTAAACTTCAATGAAAATCACATAATTACTCATATTCGACTCACGAGCATGCTTGACCACAATATATAGGTACTCGTCACCTCACCTATACATTGGACATGGAATAAAAACGTAGAAAATAAGACTCAACACCTATTCCCTCAAGCTAAGGTTAAGCCAAACACTTACCTCGACCTCCACGATCAAATCAAGCCTCTAGCACCGCTTTTCCTTTTGAACCCGACTCCAAATCAATCCTATCTAGACATAATCGACTCAATAACATCAATAAAGGCTAAACAATTCAATTCCAATGCTTAATTATAGATTTTCCAACATTCTTCCCAAAAACCCAAAATTTGACCCCGGGCCCGCTTGGTCAAAACACGAGGTTCGGACCAAAACCCGATCACCCATTCACCCACGAGCCCGAATATTTAATTTGTTTTGAAATCCGACCCCAAAATGAGGTCAAATTCCCAAATAATCATAAAGCCCTAACTCTACCCAAATTCCTAAATTTCTACCTTTAATCCCATGTTTTTAGGCCTAGAATCTAATGGATGTTGATAAATATTGAAGAAAACGAGGTTAGGATTACTTACCTATGAAGATATGGTGAAGAAGTTCTTCAAACATTGCCCAAGGAGGTGTGGAGAAGAAGAGGGTTGTGAAAAATGGTAAAATCCCCGTAGTGAGCATTCTGTTTTTTGGACATAAGATATAACTGGGCGATTTAATTCAACGCATTCGCGGCACGAGCTTTGCGTTCGCACAAGCTAATCTACACTACCTATCGCGATCGCACCCAAACGGGTGCGTTCGCATAAGCTTCGCACCACCATCCCTCCAGACCTCTCAACCTTGTGCGTTCGCGACCAGTTGATGCGTTTGCATAGGGTCATCTCCCTATAGGTCCGCGTTCGCACCCTAAGGGATGTGTTTGCATATTGTATTGCTACCCAGCCCCCTAGACCCCGCACTACTCTGTGCGTTCGCACTCCCTTGAGAGCGTTCGTATAGAGTTAACGACCCCTCCCCAGGCCCTGTGCTATGCGTTCGCATATCACAAAAATCTCAGACACCAGAAAATGTAGAAAAACCAGATTTTTGAGTTCCAAAACACCCCGACACCTACGCGAAACTCACCAGGGCCCTCGGAGCTCAAAACCAAATGTGCACACAACCTCAAAAATATCTCACAGACTTATTCGTGTAATCAAATCACCAAAATAACATCATAAACATCGAATTAAACCCCAAAATCAATGAAATTTTTCAAAACTTCTTTAAACTTCGAATTTTGCATTTTTTATCTGAATCACGTCAAACGAAGTCCGTTTCTTACCAAACTTCACATATAACACATTTAAATCATATCAAACATGTACCGGGCTCCGGAACCAAGATACGGTCCCGATACCATAGGTTTTACATAAAATTTCATTTTAGAAAACTTTTATATTTTTCAGAAAATAATTTTCTTTAAAATTCATTTCTCGGACTTGGGACCTCGGAATTCGATTCCGAGCATGCGTCCAAGTCCCATATTTTCCTACGGACCCTCTGGGACCGTCAAATCACGGGTCCGGGTCCGTTTACCAAAAATATTGACCAAAGTCAACTCTACTCAAATTTCAACACAAAATTATTATTTTTATCAGTTTTCCACATAACGGCTTTCTGGCTATACGCCCGGGATGCACACATAAATCGAGGCGAGAAAAAAGAAGATTTTCATAACCTCGGAATACGAATTTAGCTAGAAATACACGGTATGACCTTTTGGGTCATTACATGGTGACCTGCTGCCTGCTTATAGAATTCCCCTAGACAGGCAGACATGTTGACGGGGTCTTGCCTGCTATTCCCTCTTATAAGAAGTAGGAATATAAAGGTTAAGAGAACATTACTTTTAGCACTTCAGAAAGTAGGTAAATAAACTTTCTATTGTTAGAAAAAATACGCATAAATTTCACATGATTTAGGGTAAAGTTCAAAAATAATTATTTTCGGTCTTCTAATTGAAAAATAGCTACATATTCAAAAGTCATTAAAATAGGTAATTTGTGAAATCCACGAGCCGTAGGGATTTCAAAGTTAAAAAGGTTAAATTCCACGATAGTATCACGGACAAAATCAACATTCTCATGGAATTTCATATTTTCTTATGTTCGAATTCTATAACACTATAATGAATTTTAAAAATCAGGATGATATTCTGAATTTTTTCGCATGTTTAAGCAAAATGTATGGCACTGTCATAGTGTTTCTACATTAAAAGTGGTAACTGTTGGGATATATACTATTAATCATGGTTTTGGTTTAGTAGTATTTATTATGATATATGTCACGACCCAAAACTAGTCCAGGTCGTGATGGCGCCTAATGGCGAGATTAGGCAAGCCAACGAACAACAATAACAATAAAAATGCGGAATACAATAACAATATGGGGTAAGGCCGTAGAAATAAGCTGAGCCACAGCTAGGCCTAATATATGCAACCCCAAATTACCAACAGGACTAGTGTCACAGTGTCAACGGGTGGCTACATAGATACAACAACTGAAATATACATATACAAAATATATAAGCCGCAATCTGGAATAAAAGACTGAGCAAAATGAAACTAGAAGGCTCCATAGGTGCTATCAGGAGAACGCCAAGAAGATAGCTCACCGTGTGGAGCGACGCCGCGATCAGTATCTATCAACAAGCGGACGACCAGACGGACCAGCCTCAGTACCTACACAGTCAAGTGCAGAAAAAGAAAGAAGATGCAACATGAGTACATATAATCACATATGTACCCAGTGAGTATTCCGTCTAAAATCATAAAGAGTAGTGACGAGAGGTAGAATACATACTCACTAAGGTCCAGTACATAATAAAATAAAATACATGTTGATCAATGCATCATGTGAGAAATTACATCAAGAATATGAACATGTAAACATCAACAGTAACTGATCTCAAACATGATCTTTCTTTGTAAGCTGTTCATAG
>ML252167.1:2718-13627 GCA_005239495.1 Nicotiana undulata
ATTTTCCATTTTAGGCCATGAATTCAAGTAGAAATCACACATTAATGATCCTTAGCTATGGGTGAGTGATCCATTCGAGAATTTTCATAATTTGATCATGCGGGACCGGGGTTGGAATTTGGAAATTCTTCAAGAATAGCGATTTTAGTAAATAACTAGGGTAATTTCCCGCATTGTGCATGCATTGATGTTATTGTATACCTTTTGGCTAGTTGCGAGTCCTCGGGTGTAGAGTTCGGAGTTTCGGGCGCAATTGTGGTCCGAGGGGTAGATTCGACACGAGGTGAGTCTCCTTTCTAACCTTGTAAGAGGGAATTGTCCCCATAGGTGATGTATATGCTATGTGTAAATTGTTTGGGGGCTACGTACGCGCCAAGTGACGAGAGTCCGTACGTAGCGGCTATTATTGTTATGTCCGGGTAGTTAGGCCCACATCATGCCTTGTATGCTTTCTCGTAATGCCTTATATGCTTTTCTCGTAATGCCTGATATGTTTTCCTTGTAATGCTTTATATGATTCATTGTGAAGCCATATGTACTATGAAATTATGTTTTGCATAGTGTTATTCCGCTGAGGCTTTATGGAAAAAGTGGTTAATGGCAAGGAATTTGTTATGGAAAGTAAGTATTGTAAGATATTGGGATCGGGCCGTACGCCACGGCAGGTTTGAGAGTGATTATGTCTATATGGGATCGGGCCGTACGCCACGGCAGAGTTGAAAAGAAATTGTGAAATATATGGGATCGGGCCGTACGCCACGGCAGGGTTGAAAGTAATTGAATATATATGGGATCGGTCCGTACGCCATGATATTGTTGAGAACTACTTGAGATACATATTGGATCGGGCTGTACGCCACGACGAGTTTAGAAGGTACCTTATGTGAGCGGGCCGTACGCCACGGCGGATCTAAGAATTTGTGATTATTGTTTCGTTCGGTGGTCTTACCCTTGAAACTGCTTTATTGTTTAGTTAGCAATTTTTTGGATTTCTGCTTTTGATATATATACTTGTTGCTTATTTCCCTGACATGCCTACTGTATTTCATTATATTCTATCATATGTTATTACTGTTGGACCTTAGTGAGTATCGAGTCGACCTCTCGTCACTACTTCTTCGAGTTTAGGCGGGATACTCACTGGGTACATATTTATTTAATATGTACTCATGCTGCACTTTCTTTTCTTTTCTGTACTTGACTGTACAGGTCCGGAGGCTGGTACGTCTGATTATCAGGCCGGTGCTAGATATTGATAGCGTGGTCATACTTCACGGTGAGCTGCTTTCCCGGCGACTTCCTAGCAGCACCCTGGAGTTCTTTTGTTATATTCTCTGTCCATTTCATTCAGACTGAGACTCTGTATATTTTGTGGTCATTGTATATTCAGTAGTTGCCCATGACACTCGTGATGCTATTTCCTGACACACACGTGTAGTGTATGTATATTTTGGGTTTGGGTTGTACAGGCATGCATATGCTTTATTTCCATGTCAAGCTATCATCATGTTTAACTGTTTAAAATTTGTAAATGTTGACTTGTTTAATTAGATGGGAAGGGTAACACTCAGTGTAATTTGTGTTGGCTTGCCTAACCCCGTCGTTGGGCGCCATCACGACCCGGATTAAGATTCTGGGTCGTGACAAGAACAATGATAGATTAACAAAATAATAAGAGCATGATGTTAAGAAAATAAGAAGTAGAAGGAAAAGAGAAATCGACCTCAATGAATCTGAAGTTTAATTGTACGACAATTTGAACACAAGCGCCGGAATCTCGGACATACTTTGACAAGAAACCAATAGAAACAGTCATCAAAACTCAATCGGAAAACTTGAAACTCGCCGAAAAAGGATGCTAAACGAGCTTTTGGACTCTTTACTATTTTAAGGTTTTTTTCCCTCGTTTTTTACTGTTTTCAGCTTCTTTTTTGTTTTTGTTTTTCAGGCCATTTTCTTTGTTCTTCTATGTTTATGTGTGGTGAGGCGACAAAGGTTTTTAGAGGAAGAGGTCGTTTGGTTGATGATTTTTAATGGTGAGGGAGCTCTAGAAAAGGTTGATGGGCGGCGGCGTGCTGCTGTCTCAGACGACAAGGGGAGGGGGTAATGCCTACGGCGGTTGCTGAAGTCGTTTGTGGCATGAAGAACATGGTCGTGTACGTCTGTCGACATGCGACGACGATAATGGCTTCTTGTGAGAGAGAGATGGCCGGACTTTGGGCCGGTTCTCTTAGGGGTGACGGTTGGAGATGGACGATTTAGGCGGTGGCAGAGGCTGTGGTGTTTTGGAGAAGATGACTGTCGGGCTTGAAGCGGCCGGTGGCGGCTGTTGGGGTAGGGTGGAATTCTAAGTTTTTTATGTGTATTGGAGAAGAAGAGTGGTGAATGAGGGGGAGTTGGTTGCCGCTGCTTTTGGAGTAGGGTGGATAGTGCGACGGAAGTGGGGTGGCTAGCGGCGGCAATCGGTTTTTCTTGTGTGTGGGAGGAGGAAGGGTTTTCTAGGTTCTTGTGTTAGGGTTTTTGTGGTGTGAAAGAGGTTGTGAAGAAGAGATTGGGGGATTAGGGTGTGCTGATGGTTTGTAGGAGAGAGACGGGTGAGGATGGTTAAAGAGTTTCTAGGGTTGGGGTGAAGAAGAAAGGTGAAAAAAAACGACTGAAGGGTGCGTGTCTATTATTTAGGTCTTAGGTTCTCTTTATATAGATGGAATTAGGGTATATTTTAGAGATGGGGGATATTGGGCCGATATGTAGGTTAGGAAAAAGAGCTGGCGGGTTTTGGGGTGAGAATTGACAATTGGGCCACTTTAAGCAATTGTGCTCTTAGCCTAGTTTCAACAAAAACTAACCTCTTCTTTTTCCTTCTTTAATTTTTGCAATATTAACCACTCTAATTCAAATTTTAATTTAAATTCCATTTCTTGTGTGGCTAGGCTATTTATTTAGTAAAAATTATTTTTTGGTTACTTTTTTAGGAGTAATTTTGCTCACACAGTAGCAGAATTCGCCTAAAAATGGGGGAGTTCATATATTTAATAATGGAAATATGATCAATTAGCGTGTATATCTCCTGATTTAACTTAACAAAATCAATTCTGAATCAATTTCATTGCTACAGTGTTGTATTCCATGTATTCGCGCGATTGTATTTACAAATACATTGAGGTAATGCGTCTAAAAAATAGGGATTACAACTGTTTAATTCTATATTCCATGTATTTGCGCGACTGTATTTATAAATACAGTGAGGCAATCACGGTATTTACGACTATTTGAGGGTTGTTTAATAACGCAAAACGCAATATTGAATTGTATTCAATTTCATTATATTGAATTCAGTTGTATTCAAACAAACAAAAAAAAAAAAGAAACAGGGTGTATTCAATCCACCGTATTCAATTCGATTGTATTCAAACAACGAAAATCACAAAATACAGTGATATTCAACTGTATTTAAAATATACCGACCTTCAAAATACAAAAATAAACTACAAAAATATAATGTATTTGAGTGTATGTGTACAAATTACAATATCTTTGTATCATTGTATGTGACTAAATAGCAAAGAAAAGAAAGTCTGCCAGAGATGGCATTTTACGACGAAGCAAAATATTATATACATTGTATTAAAACTAAATATGGAGACGAACAAAAAATCGGCCCTCAAATCTTCTCTGGCGTAGGCATGGCCAAATCTGTAATTTTTGGCGGCAATACACAACAACAATACTGTCACGAAACAATTCTCTTATAGGCCGTGATGGCGCCCAGCGCTGTCACTAGGCAAGCCAACAGTGAACTAATCCCGTGATTTTCTCTTTTAATAAATTTCTAAATAATTAATCCCATTAACTAAAAGGTTAGGAAGCACCAAATCTTAGATAAATAAACAAAAGCAGTTGAGTGCAATCATAACAACAGAATAATCCAAAACCATATGTTTGCTAGTGTGTGTGCCAACACCTAGTGTCATAAGGGTATGAGCACTAATGGAATAAACAAAACTCTAGCTACTATATGAAATGAAAATAGACAGAAATAAATGCAAATGAGAGACTCTAGGTTCTGCGGAACGGCTCAAGAAGCTGCTCACAACTAGGCCTCCGGGTAACGGGGATGCGCGCCGGTATGGTCACCAGATGCACCTGCCTCAGATACTGCACGATCAATGCAGAAATGTAGTGTGAGCACATAAACAATTAAGTATCAAGTCTAACCTCGAAGAAGTAGTGACGAGGGGTCGACTTCGTCACTTACTATGGGCTAACAAAATGAATACAGAAAATTCTAAATAAAAATGGGCTGTGTAAATAATAATAATAATTACTTATTAACAAGTAGGAACAAAGAATTCTTTCACAAAATAATAAATTCCAAGTAAATTCCTATCATTAATAATTGTGACCTCACAAGCCACAAGGTAATATCAAGTATGATTAGACTCCGAGTATTATTAAGCCCGATTTATGCCGAGGTCGTACGACCCGATCCAGAATAATGTGCATACTCCCGAGGAGTTCGGCTCGCTCCACAATAAATGAGGATACTTTATAAGCATTTGACTTAAACGTTATAACAAGGCTAATACACAATGTAAAAGAATTCTATTAACGGTCAAGTAATCCGCTAAAAATTCAAGTAAGTGAAATTTGGACTCTTACAAATTCCTCTAACAAGTTCTAATATAATTTAAGCACTTAAATTAACAAGTAGGGTTCAAACATTACAAAACATTCATGATTTAGGTCCTAGACTACCTGAACATAAGCATAAATAGTATCTACGCATGGACTCTCGTCACCTCGTGTATACGTAGCCCCATAATTAGAAGCACATAATAATTTAAATCACCTATGGGGAAAGTTCCCTTTTACAATGTTAGACAAGAGACTTACCTCGTCTCGAAGCTCATTTTCCGGCCCAAAATTTCGTTCTAAAGCCTCAACTCGGTGCTGAACAATCCAAAACTAGTCAAATGTTATACAAATTAACTAATACATGTTCAAAAGTTCATATTCTAACTATTCGAGTGATTACTCAATCCTAAATGAAAGACTCCTAAAATTCATCCCCGAGCCCACGTGCTCGGATTTCGGAAATTTTTGAAAACACTTGCTACCCATAACCTCACGAACTCAAATATATAACTTTCACAAAATTCCATAACCATTTTCGTGGTTAAATCCCATTTTTATCCAAAACCTAGGTTTTTCAACTAATCCATAATTTTCACAAATTTTACATGTAAAAATCTACCCATAATCTATGTATTAAAACGACATAGGTAGGAATTACTTACCTTCAATAATTATGTTGAAATCCCCCTCTTTAAAGCTCCAAAATCGCCAAGTGCGTAAATGAACTCAAAATTGCCTATGTCCCGTTTCTAAAATGTTTTTGCCGAGGTCTACCTTCTTTGCGATCCCGGAAGAGGCCTCGCGATCGCAAAGGCAAACAACCTATGCCCAGAAAAATTGGCCATCGCGAACGCGGCCAGGGCCTTGCGAACGCGAAGACTTACCTGTCCTGCCCTACACGAATGCGAGGGCAGTGTCGCTAATGCGAAGACCAACTGTGCCACCCCCACCCAACTCGCCTTACTCTTTGTGAACGCAAACCTCATTACACGAGCGCGAAGCACAAAAATCTCCCCAACCCAAATCCTTCATCGCGAACGCGATGGTCCTTCCACGTTCGCGAAGAAGGAAACCATGATTGGAAAATCTGGTTTTTCCAACTTAGCTTCGGGTGGTTCGAGGCACTCGGGACCCCGTCCAAATGCATCAACAAGTCGATAAACATAAACGAACCTGCTCGAACTCTCGAAATGCGTTAAATACAAATGAAACTAATAATCTCACCCCAACACTAAATTGAATCAATTTATGAACTTCAAATTTCCAATTCGCTTCGAACGTGCTAAATCATAAATAAACTACTCGGAATGACACTAACTTTTGTGTGCAAGTCTTAAATCACCATATGGAACTATTCCTTGGCTCAGAATCCCAAACGGACCTCGATAACCCTAATGCATCAACAAGTCGATAAACATAAACGAACATGCTCGAACTCTCGAAACGCGTTAAATACAAACAAAACTAATAATCTCACCTTAACACTAAATTGAATCAATTTATGAACTTCAAATTTCCAATTCACTTCGAACGTGCTAAATCATAAATAAACTACTCGGAATGACACTAACTTTTGTGTGCAAGTCTTAAATCACCATATGGAACTATTCCTTGGCTCAGAATCCCAAACGGACCTCGATAACCCTAAAACCCACTCCAAACCAAATTTAAAGAACTTTTAAACCTTCAATAAGCCAGCTTTCAACATTAAGCGCTGAAATGCTCCCGGATCATCCAAAACCCTATTCGAACATACGCCCAAGTCCAAAATTATCATACGAACCGATTGGAACCGTCAAATCCCGGTTCTGAGGGTGTTTACTCAAAACATTGACCAAAGTCAAATATAGCCTTTTAAAAGCCAAACTAAGGAACCAAGTGTACCGATTTTAACCCGAACCCTTCCAAATTCTGAACTAACTACCCCCGCAAGTTATAAAATAGTAAAAGCACACACAATGAGTCTTATTTAAAGGAACATGGACATAGAAAGCGAAACGACCGGTCGGGTCGTTACAAATATTTGATTCTAAAGGATGATTTGGAGGGACAATCAAATTGGTATCTTTCAGCAGCTATGTCTTCCCACAAATCAGACGCGTTTCAAATTCCACCCTATTAGTACTACCCTAAGCATCTAAATCCAGGTGAAAATTAATCGAAGGATGGAAGAGTTGTACCCGCACGAGAAGTCATGATTTTGCTCGAAGAGAGAGAGAGAGAGAGAGAGAGAGATAGACAGAGAGAGAGAGAGAGTAAGAACATAATTGGCGTATTTTATGCCTCAATGATAAGTATAAATAAATACCTATTTTGCTATAAAATAGTAGTTATAAGAAATAATATTTTAAAATTATTTGATTTATAATAAATAGAGTGTAATAGTTTGCTATAGAAAGTAATTTCCTTAAAAAAAATTCACAGTTACTGTAGTGGACTAAATTTTACTTTAAAATTAGTTGGACATGTCGTTTGTGCATATTCTACCATTAAGTCGAGCTATAGTCTGGGCTATATGAATTTCTCTGGCCCAAAGTTTAAGTCTTAACTCATACAAGGCTTTGGCCCAACACCTTTTTCTAAGAGATAAATTCACATATACTCATTAAAGTCAAAATAATTATACTACTCTACCTATTAAGAAGAGTAATTCATGTAAAATACTTATTGAGCTTAAAATAATTATCCTTCTCTATATATATATATTGTTACTAATTTTTAAATGGGTAGAGAAGGATAATTATTTTAAGCTAAATAAGTATTTTACATGAACTATCAGAACAATCTAAACTCCGTTGCAGATCCATTTGCACATAATTCACATCCAGTCAATCTACTCAACTTAAGCGTTCAACTCTTGAGACTAAGTGTCTGTTACACCCCATGTTTTCGTACGTGAGAGTACATCGTAAGTCAATTGAGTAAGCTAAAAAATAAGATTATATTTGATGGAATATATAGTAAGTTAATAATGTTACCTTGGAGGTTACAAATATTTAAGATCTTTAATAACGAGTACCAACAGGATTGGAAAGCTTAGAAGCTAAACCAATTGAAGAAAATAAGATTCGTCGAAAGTCGACGAGTTTGAAATGTTACAACATGTACTTTAGGGTGAGACTATGGTTCATTACATGACAAGGAGTTTATTCTATGAGTTATGTTTGTCATATGATATTCGTGTGCTACGTTTTGAAGTAAAACAAGTTGTGGAACAAAAGTTGGCAAAGGTCTTCACAAGTTACATTCATAATGTGCTGAAAATTAGGTCAAATGTAACTGCTATTTTCTCCCAATATACTTGGAATTAGGGGATGATCTACCTACAAAATTGAAGATCTATGAGTCTAGATTCTAACTCATTAAACCGTTCGTCTATACGAAGACGGAGTAGAGAGATATTTGTGTTTTAGCGAGACTGCGCCAAGTAGCTCTCTATGTGACCCACATAGGCGGTTTAGATATGTTGATATACATAAGACGCCTCAACCCCCGTTTTAACTCGTTTAGTTTCAGTATATTCAGACCCTATACACCTTAAAACACTCTCTCAAGGTTCTCTCATGATCCAAGACCCAAACAAAGGGCAAACAACACAAATCAAGTGTCGGGAATCCCGTCGCGCTAGTAAGTTTCTTGTTCTTCTTGTTGTTGCTGATTTTTGGGTGGTTCCAGCTCGTGTGGGATGTTGTTTTAAGTGGTTTATGTTCTGTAAAATACTCTTCTATGGTTTTAATATCAACCCTAGGTTATTTAAAGTCTTGCAAATGGATTACACCATATTTCAACATCAAAAGTTAGTTCTAGTGAAGAATAACACCTCTTTGAGGTTGTGTTGTCATCGAGGATAGTTGTGGGCTGTGTTTTTCTGAAATTTAAAGATTTTGCTGCTGGTTAATATGAGTATAACATCCTACTAATTGTTCTTAAGCTTGCTCGTATGTTGCTTAAGTTGTTAGGATAATAAACTACACGATAATACTAGGATGAACTTATGTCACTTCTATGGTGCTGGTTTTCCATTGAGGGTTGTTGTAAGCTAAATATAACTTGGATTCCAACTTGAAGCTACTTTAGGAGGTGTGTGTATTGTGTTCTTGCAGGTGCTTAAGGTTGTATTGATGTATTTTAAGTTAAATGGTTGGACTAGACATGAACTAGTGAATAAAGTTGCCAATTGAAGAAAGCTGGAGTTGTGGATTGTTTCCTTTGATATAAATATACGGTATAAGGATGAAATCATTGATGAATTACTTCATTACCATATTAATGATGTTTTAAAGTTAATGTATGAAGTCTATAAGGTGTGATATGGGTTATACGGATTCCAATCGAGCTTGCCGCTCAAAATGATTGTTGAACTAATCGGAGAGCTTATTGTGAATTATATTGTGTTGTTTGGGCTGTTTGGTGACCTTTGGTAGCATATGGGATGTAGTTAAAATAGGGGAGGTGCTGTCCGTTTTCTGGTAGAATATTGGTTTTGAAATATGAGAGTTACAATGCTTATATGATGATGGCGAAGTCGGGTTCTCATTGTAGACGTAAGAAGATCATATTGAGCTTGGTTGACGATGTAAGAGAAGATTGCAAAGGTATGTGAGGCTATCCCTTTCCTTATTTTGCACGACTCTGATTGTACATAATGCAATGAACGAGCTTCCAAAGATACTCTACTCTTAGAAGCTAGCAGTACTTACATTGTTTCCCTTCTTATGGAACAATTGATGTTGAGGTTGCTTCTCTTATTCTTATTCTCAATGTTGTTGGTACTTCCTGATTCTTATAAGATTCTCGATGAAGAGTTAGCCCTAATGATGTGTACGGAGAATATCGACCTTACGTCACTCCGTAATGTTCAGAACATGATTCCAATGAGTCCTGCATGCAATATATATATGTATCTATTTTACTCTACCGAGCCGCGCTATAGTCGGCCGGGTATGGCACCTATTGTGCAACCACTGATCAGTTGGGTTTACCGAGTCCTCTTTGAGGCCGGGTATGATATGATAATGATGATGCCCACAGAGGCGAATGTTCTATGATGATGATGATGCCCACAGAGGCGGATGTTTTAAAAGATTATGTATATATATGTATCATGCATTTCATGTTACTGTCTCTTAGAAGCACTCAGATGTTACAGGTGGTATCTTCTCTACCTCTCTTTACATTATTGTTCATATTTATATTGACTGGCCTTACATATTCAGTACTTTATTCGTACTGACGTCCTTTTATTTGTGGACGCTACATGTCGTGCTGCAGATCCTGATAGACAGGTAGACACAACTCTCCCACCATAATAGGCTTTCCAGTTCAGCGGTCATAGGCGAGATCCCTTCTCCGGACTTGCCGTGGTCTTGGTATGCATTTTTGTTATAGATATTATGGGTATGTCGGGGCCCTGTTCCGGCTATGTTGTATTGTACTTATTCTCCTTTAGAGGCTCATAGACAAGTGTCAACTCATGTATAGTTTGGTATGCCTTGTTGGATAATTTTGTTGTATAGTCTTTCATGGCAGCGTTGTAGCTCGTACCTTTTATGTAGTTTCTTAGCAATCTTGTCATCCCATGTGATGTATGTTCATGATCAATATCTACCATTTATATTGATCTCGTTATCCCTTAAAGATAATAAGAAGGTTAGATAAAATGTACGTTGGTGCTCGGCAAGTATGGCCCGGGTGCTAGTCATGATCCTCCAGTTTGGGTCGTGACAAACTTGGTATCAGAGCAGGTCTGTCCTAGGGGTTGTCTATGAGCCGTGTCTAGTAGAGTCTTGTTTATGGGTGTGTTGTGCACCACACTTATAAGCAAGAGGCTACAGGGCATTTAGGACTGTTACTCTTTCTTCTTACTCTAGATCGTGTGGTAGAGCTCAATCGTAAGAACTCAATTTCCTCAATTCTATCTTATTTATAATACGACGATGCATACATCTAGAAAGATGGAGGGTAAGAGATTGCAATGTGGCTGTGGAAGAGTTGAGTCAGAGGAACTCAATTTTGCATCATGCTTATGATGAGTAAATGTGAGGGCTTCAGCAGATCATGTGTGTACTAAGATGTGTTAGTTTCTTAATAAGGAGCTCTAAGGAAAGAATATCTATCTACCCATATGGTAAAAAAAGAAATAAGAGAAATAGAAGGTAGATACGAGTTTTAGAAAGTAAAAGAAGCAAGATAAAGAAGGGTACGAGGTACTTAGTTAATAAATATTATCAGTATTTATAATTCTGGCAGAGAACTATAAGCATTTTTTAGTTGC
>MDKH01003832.1:0-11724 GCA_005239495.1 Nicotiana undulata
GTTATTGATTTTGAGCAAGGTGGCTTGGAGTATGTCATGTGGTCCAGCGGTTAGATAGGATCATGTTTTGCAGCTGAGTTAGGTAGAGGTATGATCCTTGGTGTCGGATTTGTGTGATATGGTTTCACGATGTGTATCATGCTTTTAGCATGATGTGGTAATGGCAAGAGTAATGGCAGGATAGTCCTCTCGTGTGAGTCTTCTCTATTTTATGAATTGATCTATTAGGATGTTGTTATTGAGTGCACGAGTTGCACAAGTTATGTCTATGGATGGTATTGATGCTGATCATACAAATGGTTGCTGGTTTCTACGTGTTTCTTTCATCAACGACACCATATGAAGGTGTTTAAGCGAGGTTTTATTTGATAAAAGGTTATTTACCGGTATTGGGTTGTTATGAGCAGCGATTGGGATTATGAGTGTTGAGTCATGCGATATATTATGTGATTTCATCTTGTGTTGTGGATATGGCTTGATACAACGTGTTCATACTATTTTAGTTTATAGTCGTGGAAATTTGATCTTGTGAATGGACTCAGAAGTGGAAATTTAGTTCTAAGGTTTATAGGTCAGGATTGGACTTCGAAATTTGAGATGTGTTGTGCTATTCGACCTATATGGGGTAAGGTGACGTGGAATCACCTCTGAATATGTGCATGGTAGGTTACACAACAATTTTGGTGGTATTTGGAACAACTCTAGGCACGTTCGAGGACGAATGTATGTTTAAGTGGGGGAGAATGTAACGACCCGGTCGGTCATTCCGTAGAATTTGCATTATTATTGTTGTTATTGCCTTGTTATAGGTTGGTTATGCTGTTTATGATGTGTTAGAGTCGGTTGGCTCGGGTTCAGAATGGCTATAGTGAGAATTGAGACATTTAGTCTCTAAAAATAGCTTTGTAGTTGGAAAAGTCAACTGAGAGTTGACTTATTGGTAAACGACCTCAGAATGCGGAATTTATGGCTCAGATAGCTTCGTTAGGTGATTTGGGACTTAGGAGTGTGTTCAGAATATTTTTGTGATGTCCGGTGTAGAATTAGGCTTGAATTGACGAAAGTTAGTTTTTGGCGATTTCCTGTCGGCAGTGGAAAATAGGCTATCGGGGTCGGAATAGAATTACGGAAGTTGGAACAGGTTCGTAATGTCATTTTGGATATGTGTGCAAAATTTCAGGTCAATCGGATGTGTTTTGGATAGTTTCGGCATCGTTGGTGGAATTTAGAAATTTCAAAGTTCATAGGCTTGAATTCAATGTGATTTAGTGTTTTGGCGTTGTTTTTGGTGATTCGAAGGCTCGACTAAGTTTGTGTGATGTTATGTGATGTGTTGGTATGTTTTGGTTGAGGTATCGAGGGTCTCGGGTGAGTTTTGGGTGGTTTCGGACAATTTCTCGGCCATTTCTAGTTGCTGGTTTTGGCTTCAGGGGTGTACAGTGCGATAACATTGATCGGGATGCGTTAGCATAGAGAAAATTTGGAAAAATCTAGTTTTGTTATGCGATCGCATAAGTCTTCCCGCGATCGCATAGAGTAAAATTTCGGTTGCACTGTCCTGATTTTGGAAGTTTACAACTCACAATCTATAAGGAATTTGAAGATGATCCAAAAATGAAAGTTGTAGATATGGATGTCTAGGTTTCAGAAAGTTAAGACAATTGTAATTTGGATTTTTTTACAAAAAGTTATGATCATTATACTATAGGCTATCCGGAAGAGTTGTAGAAGGTTGTTGGAAAATTTGTTCTATGCGATCGCATAGAGGAGGCCGCGATCGCATAGGGTTAAATAAGGGCTGGTAAATCTTGTTCATCGCGAACGCCATCCTGGAGCCACGATCGCACAGTATCCGGACCTGGGAAGTATAAATTAAAACCCTACGCGGCCATAACCCACTTTTTCACCATTTTTGAGCGGGAAGAAGCTTTTGTTGCGATTTTTAAGAGAGGAAATCATTGTTCTTCATTGAGGTAAGGATTTTGGACCCTAAAACTCGATTATATGTGATTAAGGATCAAATTATCATCGTTTTATTTATGAAAATCAGTAGAAAAAGATGGAATTAGGGCTTGAGATTATGAGAACTTTAGGGGATGATTTGAGGGGTCAAACGAACTCTGATTTTAGAGTTTTTTATATGTACGGACTCGTGAGATGATGAAGAACAGTTTGTATAAAATTTGTCGAGTTCTGAGACGTGGGCCCGGGGATCGGGTTTTGTGCTAAAATTGGTATTTTGCAATTGGAATTCATTCCCTTAGCATAATTTAATGAGAAATATCTGATCTTTATAGATTTGGAGCACTCGGAAGTTGATTCGAGAGGAAAACGGGTTGCAGAGTAGCTTTTCAAGCTAGTTTGAGGTAAGTAATGTCTTTAAATCCTGTCCTGAGGGCATCCTTTCACGGATTTGGAGTGAAGCATACACTGGATGACGATTGTGGGGCGTGCACAGATTGGAAATTTGAAAAAATGTACCTTTTTAGGCAACTATTGAGTTGCGAAACCGTCTTTAAAACATATGGTTATTAGTATTACTATGATTTGATATATTTGGGTTGTAAGCCATGTTTGGGGCCTAATATCGATCTGTTTAACCCCTTGGGGGCTGTTTTTACTGATATTCTCACTATTTTGAAACTATGATTTTTCACTCAGTCTTTCTTGTGAAATTATTGACACTCTTATTTGATGATATTACTATTTCTTGAAATGAAATACTATTTTGGATCGAGAACCCCGTTTTATTCATGGCCCGGGTGGCATGCTGAGAGTGTCGGACTGAGTGTGGCCGAGGGACAATGTTGTGAGGATGTTATGATATGAGAGAGGCCGAGTGCCTGAGAGTGATTTATGCCATGATGTGGCTTGTTTATAGCGCTTGGGTTGTAGGAGCCCGTTCGGAGTTTGTACACACCTCCAGTGAGCGCAGGTACCTACTGATTGTGAGTGTCGAGTGATTGGGAGGCATGAGTGACAGTGAGGTTGCGCGCGGGGATGATACTGAGTGATGGTGAGGTGCTGAGGGAAATTGTTACGAGTGATGATTATGGCCCAAGGGGCAGTTTTACGATGATATTTTACTGAATTTTGACTATGATTCACTTCATTTTTCAAACTGATTTTTACTAAGAGTTTTGCTGAGAATTATTGGGAAATACACTTGTTTCAAAGGATTTTATGGAAACTGGTTTTTGAACTTATGTATTAGATGTATACTTTATGGAGACTTGATGTTTTACTGTTTTGTGGATTGGTGTATCTGTGCTGTGTGATTCTTATTATCAGATTGTGATTTATTTTCATTACTACTGAGTTGGCGTACTCATAATTACTCCCTGCACCCCTGTGTGCAGATCCAGGTACTGGTTCGGAGCAGTAGTTGTCCGAGTTCGTTGTCATCAGCTTTGAGATTTCGAGGTAGCTGTCCAGCGTCCGCAGCTCCTCCATTTCCCTTCCTTATTAGTATTAGTATTTTATTCCTAGACATTGCTTATTACATTAGCAGAGTTAGTTTATTTCTTAGATGCTCGTGATCGGTTGACTCCATTCTTGGGGGATTTTTTTAGACAGTAGATTATGTTATATTTGCTTAAAGACGTAGAGAAAAATTTTAATTGCTTATTATGCTGGTAATTATTTGTTTGAGTAATTATATTGAAACAAAATGTGTAGTTAGGTGATGGTTGGCTAGCCTAGTTCCACGATAGGCGCCATCACGACCTGTTAGGATTTGGGGTCGTGACAAGTTGGTATCAGTACTCTAGGTTACATAGGACTCAACGGTCATGAGCAGGTTTAGTAGAGTCTTGCGGATTGGTACGGAGACGCATGTACTTATTTTTGAGAGGCTGCAGAACCCTTAGGAAACATTCTACCTTCTTGAATTCTTATCGTGCGAATTCATTTATTCAGCCAAAAGCGTAACTCTTTTAATTTCCTTTCATGTATTCGAATGCACGTGCGAGCGCTTGGTATCAGTTGTGCGTTGGAGGCTTGTGACTTCCATGGGTGAGATGTGATTTTTAGCATGTTGATAATGGGCCAGTCGGAAGGACTTGAGGCCGGATTTTGTCTGTGACATTAGTGCTGAGATTTCATTGTGTGAGCACACGTATTTGGGGACTTATATGTCCGTTAGTGTCCTTATTGATGAAACTTTGTGACTAGATGACTACGCGGTGAGTGTGATTGATAGTTATATGTGTTAATTTTATTTGATTGTGACAAAAAGGAATTGGCGAGAGATGTGGCAAGAACCATTGATTATTTGACTTCTGTATTGCGTTAGAATATGGCTTCAAGTTATGAGTAGTGAAGTACCTCTTGTGTAGTTTAGTTGTATAGTGATGTGGATTTTCCTGTGGTGTTCTGAGTTCCTGTGATGTCTTTTGAGCTGACCAAGGCTCCAACATCGTTCATGTATTTGATTAGCGTTGTATTCAACCGTGTTATAACTCCTTTATTATTGTGTTCATTGATGGCATCCTGTCGTACTCTCGTAGCCAGGGGTAGCATACTCAGCATTTGATGATGGTATTACGAGGATATAGGGAGGAGAAGTTTTGTGCGAAGTTCTCCAAGTGTGAATTTTTGGCTCAGTTCAGTAGCATTCTTGGGACACGTGGTGTCCAGTGAAGGTATCTATGTGGTCAGGCGAGTGTGAGTAGAGCTTCCAGAAGCTTAAGAGTTCCTTGACCACAACTCCAGTGTTAGTACTGCCATCAGCTTCAGGTTCTGATACCGCTAAATGAGATGTCTTGGGGGTAGGCAATGGTTGTGTTCGAATGTAGGAAGGTATGGTAATTGCGTGATGGCTATGATTTTCGGAAGTGTATAGGGAGATAACATTTTGAGATTAAGCAGGCAGGGGTATCTCCTGCGGGTTGTCTTGAGGTGTGTGACCCTTATGTTTATCTGTATCAAGTTCTTTTCTACCAGTAGATGATGTGTGTTGTAATTTGAGTTTAGCTCGCTTGTGGGAGTTGGCATGATCATTGCAATAGTGAATGCGAGATTTGCATACGAGTTGAGGGTTAGATGGTCTGGGTCATATGAGCGTATAAAGGATTTAGTTGAATCCCACTACAATATGGTGGCAGTGATAATGTGTGGGCATCGTGAGTTATTGTTTGTCTTGATCTTTGGCTTTGAGCCAAGTGGGGAGTCCGCTAATGATAAGTTGATTACACGATTATGTGTTGTATTGATTTCAGTTTGAGGTATGTTGGTGAATCAGTTATGAAATACAAAGGCGGAGTCTGGGAATGACTCGAGTGATGGAAATTTCTTCGATACAAGTTGTAATGTACTTTACGGATAGTGGAATTCATTGAATGATGAAGTTTTACTGGTAAGTGTAGAGTGTGCAATGTATGAGTGTGTTTGTTGCTTCAAGGGTGTGGATTACTTTCCTAGTATGTGGATTGCAAGCAGGGTCAGGTCGTTCTATTTACTTGGTTAGTGTAATTGAAATTGCGTAGAGTAAATGACGTTCGAGAATGGTTCAGACGGATTCAAGGTTATATGTAGCGATCGAGGATCTTCAAGGTGTGAGAAGGGCTAGAACTGAGATTTATGGGGAAGGTGTCAAGGCTTGTGGTGTATTTGCATTATCATGGATTCTATTCATTAGTATCAGGAAAGCGAAGGTAATGACTTTAAATTCGCATTAAGTCTATTCAGGGTAAGTATTTTTGATGTGGTGCTTTGGGGATGTTTGAGAGAGTATTCAGCGACTTATGAGCCTTAGACGGTATATTTTTTATGCTCGGGTTTCGTGCGGTGAGTTGGGATTGAAAATTGCGGTATTATGGAAAGAAGAAGTATCAATTCGAAGGTAAGTCAGAAGGAACTTGGATAAATAGGACATCTTGGTAGTATGTCGGGTCGACATGATAAAGGATATGGTTAGTTTTTTGGGTGATTATAAGGTAATGAGTTGTTACATGTGTTTCTTAGCAATTCTCTTGGAATTTGGTGGCAAGCGTAGCTTGGTTGAGTTGGAAGGATTCTGTCTTGGCGGTTTGGTGTTGTACAAATGTGATTCGGGAGTTCTTGATGGTTTCTACCACGGTTAGAGATCTATATTTCTACTGGCGTGAGGGTCATGTGATGTATAGTGATTTTGCTTCTAGATGGGATCAAATGGAAAGTTCTTGGCTAGTGTGGTACGTAGTTGTTTGTGGCTAGGAAGGGAGCATGAAATTCTCATATTTATCATAGGACTGCATGGCGTATGCGGTATTTTGTGTATAGTGGAGAATGGCATATGTGAGGTCACGGTTCAGTTCTGGAAGGAAGGTCAGAACTGGCAGTTTCAGATGATTAGGTAAAGGATGCCACTATTGGGTGGCTGGATGAGAGTATACATTCATTAAGGACAATGCGTTCAAGGCAATGTGTTTGAATAAGGGTGCTTCATTGGTTTTACGACGCTCTCTTGTTGGATCGATTGCTGATATTCAAGGTTTCTTGGTGACATAGAGGAATTATGGGGGTATCCCTCGTGGAATGATAAAGTATTAAGGACGTGTTATATATTCGAGTGGTGGAATTGGGATCAGATATGGTAATTGGTGCGCCTCATGGATTTTGAGACTGGGAGTTTTCATGAACAAATTATTTTTGTAGTTGTGAACTACGAGGATGCGAGCAAAGCTAGTAAGGTGTGATGACCCAAAAGGTCATCCCATGTAATTTTAGCTAAATATGTGTTCCGAGACTATGAAAGCCTTCTTTTATCTCACCTCGATGTGCGTGCACAGACCGGGCGCGTAGCCGGAAAGCTGTTATGTAGAAAATTGATAAAATGAAGATTTTATAATAATTATTTGAATAAAGTTGACTTTGGTCAACATTTTTGGTAAACGGACCCTGACCCGTGATTTGACGGTTTCGGAGGGTCCGTAGGAAAATATGGGACTTGGGCGTATGCCCGAAATTGAATTCCGAGGTCCCGAGTCCGAGAAATGAATTTTTAAAGAAAATTGTTTTATGAAAAATATAAAGGCTTTTGAAAATGAGATCTGATGTGAAATCTGTGATATCGGGCCCGTATTATGGTTCTGGAGCCCGGAACAGGTTCAATATGTTTTATATGAGTTATCTGTGAAATTTGGTAAGAAACGGACTTAGTTTGACGTGATTCGGACTAAAAATGAATAATTTGGAAGTTTATGAAGTTTTGAGAATTTTTTATAGATTTTGGAGTTTAATTCGTTGTTTTTGATGTTAATTTGGTGATTTTATTGCTTGAATAAGTCCGTAGGATGTTTTTAAGGTTGTGTGTATATTTGGTTTTGAGCCCCGAGGGCTCGGGTGAGTTTCGGGTAGGTGTCGGAGTGCAAAAGTGGTAAAAATCTGGTGTAAAATTTTATTTTCTGGTGTCTGATGTTTTATTCTATGCGAACGCAGGGGATGGGGTGCGAACGCATAGCACAAGGTGGGGCTGGGCAGAATTTGACTCGTGCGAACGCACCCATGGGGATGCGATCACGAAGGGTAATCTAGGGGCAGCCATGTGAACGCACCACAAAGGCTGCGAACGCACAGCTTAAGAAGGGGGGGCCTGGAGTTGGGTAAAATACCCTGTGCGAACGCGGCCCCACAACTGAGAACGCACAGGTCTGTGTGACCAAACCTCTGCGAACGCAGCCTGGGGCCCGCGAACGCGGAGAGTATTTTCGCCCAGTCATTTTTAATACCAAAAACAAAACCCACTACGGGAAATTGGCCACTTTTCACAAACTCCTTCTTCCCCAACCCTCTTAGGCGATTTTGGAGCACCTCTTCCACCATAGCTTCATAGGTAAGTAATCTTAACTTCATTTTCTTCCATTTTCATCAACAATTATCAGATTCTAGGCCTAAAATTATGGAATTAAAGGGTAAAAATTGGGGTTTTGGGTAGAATTAGGCTTTTTGAATATTTGGGAATTTGACCTCGTTTTGAGGTCGGATTTCAAAACAAATTATATATTCGGGCTCGTGGAGGAATGGGTAATAGGGTTTTGGTCCGAACCTCGTGTTTGGACCAAGCAGGCCCGAGGTCAAATTTTAGAATTTTTGGAAGAATGTTGGGAAATCTATAATTAGGCTTTGAAATTGAATTGTTGAGTAATTATTGATGTTATTGAGTCAATTGTGTCTAGATACGATTGTTTCGGAGTCGAGTTCGAGAGGAAAAGCGGTGCTAGGGGCTTGGTTTGCATTCTTGGAGCCGAGGTAAGTGTTGGCCTAACCTTAGCTTGAGGGAATAGGTATAGAGTCTTAATTGCTATGTGTTATTCCATGTCCAACGTATAGGTGAGGTGACGAGTACCTATATGTTGTGTTCAAGCATGCCCGTGAGTCGAACTTGATGACTTATGTAGTGTTCTTTGATATTCTATGTGATATGAATTAATTGTTATTCTGGAAGTTATACAGTGAGGGTAATTCATGATGTAGAATGTTATTGATTATTCGTTCGGTTGAGGATTATTTGTTGATTTATACCGCTGAGTGAGATTGGCTATAGCTGAGTCCCTTGCCGGGACGGTAGAATTCGTGCTGAATATTTTTGTGCATTTGAGGTTTCTTATTGTTGAATTTTCCTGTCAAATTGTTGCTTTTATATATGTTATGCACGTGCCGAGTGATTGTGAGGTTATGCACGAGGGGACATTCCGTGCCGAGTGATTATTTATTTATGCACGAGGGGACATTCCGTGCCGAGTGATTATTTATTTATGCACGAGGGGACATTCCGTGCTGAGTGATTGTGAGGTTATGCACGAGGGGACATTCCGTGCCGAGTGACTATCTATTCATGCACGAGGGGACATTCCATGCCGAGTGATTTGTGAGGTTATAGCACGAGGGGACATGTCGTGCCGTTTCTGTTTACTTATTTATTTAGAGTTATTAATTCCTGCAGGTATTTATACATTTCAGTTGCTACTTTGTTTTGTCATTTCAATGAGTTATTTCCCCTCTCCCCCGGTATGTTAACCCCGTTTTTGTGTTTAACTGTTTATTTCTCGTCATTACTTCTTTATTATATTATTTGGACTCCGTTATTTGTCGTGTCCTAGCCTCGTCACTACTTCACCGAGGTTAGGCTCGTCACTTACTCAGTATATGAGGTCGGTTGTACTGATGCTACACCTGCACTTCTTTATGTTGTGCAGATTACATCGCCGGACCCAGTGGACATTGAGCGAGGGAGTATCCTTCAGTCCACGGCGACACTGAGGTAGTCCTGCAGGCGTTCGCAGGCCTTGGCGTCACCATCTATTTTCCTTCCTTCTGTCTCATCTTATATTTCTAGACAGATGTATCTGTTATTTCAGACTCTTGTTTTTAGAAATCTTAGACTGTCCGTGTAATTGTGACACCGGTTCTGGGGGTGTATATACGAAAATTTCGTGACATTTATTATATTAAGCTGATGAATTCTTAGAGGTGGAGATTGTGATGACCCAAAAGGGTCATCCTATGTTAATTTAGCTAAATCTGTGTTCCGAGGCCCCGAAAGCCTCCGTTTATCTCACCTCGATATGCGTGCATAGCCCGAGCATGTAGCCGAGAAGCTTTTATGTGAAAACTTGATGAAAAATGGAAATTATAGTATTAATTGAATACAGTTGACTTTGGTCAACATTTTTGGTAAATGGACCCGGACCGGTAATTTGACGGTCCCGGAGGGTCCGTAAGAAAATATGGGACTTGGGCGTATGCCCGTAATCGAATTCCGAGGTCCCAACCCCGAGAAATGAATTTTTAAAGAAAATTGTTTTCTGAAAATAATCAAGGTTTTTGAAAATGAATTTTTATGTAAAAACCGTGTTACCAAACCCGTATTATGGTTCCGGGTCCCCGAACAGGTTTAATATATGTTATATGAGTTATCTGTGAAATTTGGTGTTAAACGGATTTGAATTGACGTGTTTCGGATCAAAATCGGAATAATTGAACCTTATAAAGTTTTAAGAAAATTCTATGAGTTTTGAGGTTTAATTCATTGATTTCGATGTTATATCGGTGGTTTTAGTACTCGAATAAGTCCGTAAGATGGTTATTAGGGTGTGTGTATACTTGGTTTTGAGCCCCAAGGGCTCGGGGTGTTTTGGGTAGGTGTCCCAGGTGTTTTAGCTTAGGAAAACACTGCTGGTGCACCCATTTCTGGTGTGCCCGCACCTGCGAGTCTAGAGCCGCAGGTGCGAGACCGCAGGCGCGACGCCAAGTCCGCATGTGCGGTCCCTCTCGCAGGCGCGGTAAAATCTCCGCAGGAGCGGACCATTTTTCCGCAGGTGCGGCCCCCTATGGGCCTGGCCCAATTCCGCAGGTGCGACCCTAGGACCATATGTGCGAGAATCGAACAGTGATTTGTTTTTAAAAACAATTTCAGACGTCCTTTCTCTCACTTTGCCTCAAAAATAGAAGATCTAGGGCGATTTTCTCAAGAGATTTTCTTCCCAAATCGTAGGTAAGTGCTCACTAACTGATTTTCCTTCAACTCTCTAAGGTTTTTCATCAATTATCATAAAAAATCCTAGGGGTTTAAGGGTAGAAATTAGGGGTTTTGGGTAGAGTTAGGGCTTATGGGATTTTGGGTAATTCAACCTCAATTTGGGGTCGGATTTCAAAACAAACCATATATTTAGACTCGTGGGGTATGGGTGATCGGGTTTGGTCCGAGCCTCATGTTTGGTCCAAGCGGGCCCAAGGTCGAATTTTGGTATTTTTGGAAGAATACTAGGAATTGTATATATAGGCTATGGGATTGTATAAATGAGTCATTATTGATATTATTAATTTAATTATGTCTAGATATTGTTGTTTCGGAGTTGAATTCAAAAGGAAAGGCGGTGTTAGGAGCTTGAATTGCTAATTTCGGACCCGAGGTAAGTGTCTTGCCTAACTTTGGTGAGGGAATAGGTATTGTGTGTTGTGTGCTATGTGTTTATCATGTTCAATGCATAGATGAGGTGACGAGTACCTATGCATTGTGTGTCAAACATGCCCGTAAGTCTATTTTGATGAAATTCTTGTTATTACTTCCATATTCATTGTATTATGAAATTGTTTCTACTTGGAAGTTGATGGTTTGTTGAAAATCCTTGTTGATAAACTTGTGATATGATGGTTCAATTGAGGACCCAATTTGTTAAGAGATATAATTGAAAGGATTGGTTGTAGCCGAGACCCTTGCCGGGCAATTATTATGACATTGACTGATATTTTCCCCTTGCTGGGTGATTATGATGTGTATTTCCACTATGCTACATTCCTTGTGTCATTGTATTGGTGAGGAAGAGTGTAAAGCACGTAGGGTGATGTCGTGACATGATTTACATTGATTACATCATAAAATGCATAGTGAGGAAGAGAGAAAAGCACGAAGGTTGATGTCGTGCCATGATTCACATTGATTAAAAGCACGAAGGTTGATGTCGTGCCATGATTTATTTTGCCTCACATTATACATTGCATTGTAAGGAAGAGAGTAAAAGCACGAAGGGTGATGCCGTGCCATGGTTTATATTATCTTATATCCTACATCGCCTCACATTATACATTGCATTGTGAGGAAGAGAGTAAAAGCACGAAGGGTGATGCCGTGCCATGGTTTATATTATCTTATAGCCTACATCGCATTGTGAGGAAGAGAGTAAAAGCACGAAGGGTGATGCCATGCCATTGCATACATTGCTCGCATTTATACTTGTTACATTA
>ML252173.1:0-24876 GCA_005239495.1 Nicotiana undulata
TAATCCTCAACAGGTTTTACATCAGTAGGCAAACTGATTAGGGCCCCTTTCTGAGTTATAAAAACAAGTCTACATATCTATTATATTCTGAACTCAACTAGACACCATGCCTTAAGGTTCCAATTAGCAATATTGCCCTTAATTGTGTTTGAGTCGTGCTATCTATTTGCATTACTTGTGGAGGTAAATTTGAGCCTTTTATCTGCTCTTCTTTGTTCCCATTTACTGTAGTCCTATGTGTTCTTTGTTTGTCGCCTTAGTATTTTTCCTTTAAACCTGAGGGTCTTCCTAGAACTGCCTTTATAGGTAGAGGTCCTAAATTCCTCTAGGACTGTTAGGAAGCGACGGTAACACGCAGTAGAGGGTGCAGACCAACACTCGCTTTAATAACCGTTAAGGGGTGGGAAGGGTAGATATGGATATGATGACCGGTGCGCTAATACCACGTGTAGCCCCTCTTTGAGGAGTGAATGTGATCCATATGACAAACAACCTAGGATTCCCCTATCCTTTGTATACATGTTTTAGAATATAATTCTTTCAAAACATTACTTAGATATTATATATATCTTCAAAACCTTTGTGACACATGTGTGCTTAGACGGCGAATCTTTCAAAACCATGTACTTGTTTTAAACATTAATTTCCTTTTTTCTACTTGCTTAAATTCACAAAGTCGTTTGGCCAGGAACCACAGTTGTGAACTCCGAGGGGTGCCTAACACCTTCCCCTTGGAGTAATTTCAAGGCCTTACCCTATCTCTGGTTAATAATATTGTTTGTAAATGACTCTAAATAGGTGCCCCAACGCACCTTAAAATCATTAGGTGGCGACTCTTCGAATCCTTGCATACCTCCCTTTCCAAAAGGAAACGAGTTGTCCCAATAGTGTCAAAACCCTGGACCAATCCGAAAGGAGTTGGGAAAAGGGGGCGCGACAGCATGGCGACTCTGCTGGGGATTTTAGGATTATACCATAACAAACCGCTTTGTGAATTTGAACCTCTTCCCTCTCTCCTTATGTGCAATTAATTGTTTATTTCCTCCAAGCGTTTGATTTCTCTCAAAGGCAAAACTGACATGTTTCCTTGTTTTCCTTTTGTAATCATTTTTTAAATTATAATTGTTGTATTTACTGATTTCACAACGTGCAAATATATGACTACATGTCATTATTTTACTGTTGCATAATCATGCTCAACATCATACTCCACTCGTGCTAAAACAAATCCTATAGCAATGTTTGATGAGTGGTTGCGCCCTTCCTATTTTTATCACCCCTAAATTCGGAAAGGCTTATTTGCGGTAAAACTAGTCAATCAGCGGTGCAGTCGACGGTTTCGTGCCTTTCCCCCTTGAGTTGTCCGCTCAAGGGTACCAGTCTAATACCCCATAGAAACCTTACTCCGTTATACTGTTTCATGCATCATGGTCAAACCTAGCTTGGCTAATGTGTTGTCCACACAATGGCCTTTAAGACAGCCTTGTCCAAAGTCCATCGGGTTTTTATAAATCCCAACGGACATCATCACGTTCTGTGCATTTATTTGGAGAACTAAATGCATGTATGCTAATCATAGATGTTAAATAGTCGAGCCTGGTGGGGGTAAGGACCTAATCATGTTTATCTTGCAGAAATATTGGGCACGAAGTCCCTAGACTCGGCATGGTTGCCAACATTTACCCAAAGCTTCTGAACTGGTGGGAGGATCTTCACTCTAGTGATAAGACACTTGTCAAGAAATACTTGGGTAACCTACCATCTCTCCTAGACATTCAACCCAACAACATGTTGATCGAGGCTGCCACTTTATTCTGGGATAGTGAAAGAGCCGTCTTTCATTTTGGGGACATTGAAATGACACCATTGCTAGAGGAAATAGGAGGACTGGCGGGGTTAGTCTGGGAAACTCCTGGGTTGTTAGTGCCTGAAAACCGCACAGGCAAAGGTTTTTTGAAAATGATGAGTCTAAAGAAGAATGTAGAGTTAGACTGTTTGAAGAAGTCGTACATCCCTTTCGAGTATTTGTATGAAAGGTACGATCACAACAAGTCATACCGTACCTACCATGAGGAATTCGCCATCACATCTCTGGGACATATTCACGGTAGGGTATTTGTCTTCATTGTCTGCTTTCTGGGGTTGATCGTGTTTTCAACAAAGAAAGAAAGGATTCACACTAGGCTAGCTATGGTAACCAAAACCTTGATGGAGGGAATTGATGGACAGACTTTCAGCATCATCCCTATGATTATTGCAGACATTTATCGAGCCTTAGAACACTGTCAAAAAGGAGCTAAGCACTTCGTAGGCTGCAACTTGTTACTACAACTCTGGTTCTTAGAAAATCTCCAAAAGGGCCAGTACCGACAAGCATTTCCCCGAAGGGCATGAGACGACCACATCGCTTTCCATCACCCAAAGCGAATGACATACATTCCCGACAGGTTTGCTCAGCCCAAGGCTGCCAAAGAATGGGTAGAGTTCTTCGATAATCTGACTGAGGAGCAAGTACAGTGGATGTCCGAGTGGTTTCCAATAGATGAATTCATTGTCAGGTCTAAGGATGCACCGTTCTTGGTACTGATCGGTTTGAGAGGAACATATCCTTACGTCCCTCTCCGGGTTATGAGACAAGAAAGCAGAAAACAAATTATACCAATGGTCGACAAGATGAGCCATTTCCGAGCCGACTTTCAGAATGATGATACACCTTACAAGTGCCAAGCCCAACACATGTGGCACTGTAAGATCATAATGGAAAAAGACACGATCGATCCAGAAAGATACCACGCAGGAAGTACACCTTTCTACTCAGGGTGGGTAGAAGACAACTGGGATAGTTTAGGCAGGCCAGGGTTCAGCGGAGGCCACATAATCATAGATGAAAAGGCCGAGGCTCAGGTCAAGTATAATCAACTGCGCAAGAGGATCCGTGAATGCGAGAATGAGCACCATGAGATACACGAAACCAACAAGAGGTTGATTGAAGAATGGAAAGACATGGCCGTCCGTTCCAATAGAAAGCTGGAATACTTGGAGCGAGGCATAGTCGAGGTGGAGGGTAAGATCATCAAGAGAGTTGAAGACTGTCAAAAGGCTGAGGGGAACGAAGGTGGACATCTGGCTGTAGCATATCTATTGCTAGGACTTCGCGAGTTGGGGAACTTGTTCGATGGAATCAAGGATGCCGAGTCTGGGGAAGATCCTTCTGGAACCAAGTACGATAGGATTTCCTTTTCGCTTTATCAATGTAATAAGGCCAATAGCCATTAGTGACTTTATTTCTTGTTTATTATTTTAGTATCGTTTTGGATTCGTCTATTTTTATATTAATGAAATGAGGAATTTAGCATTTAAGTTCTCCAAATTAATTTGTCGCTAGGCCTACCTCGGGCACAACGAGGTTCCCCAAGATAGGACACGCTTTATATTCCCACACTATGTGTTTAAATATCACAATATATTTTCATAATCCTCACTGACTTGGCTACTTTGTTTTGTTTTGTTTTCTTTCTTTTTATTATTCCCCTCCCCAAAGGTTGGTTCGCGCACTCTGGCATCTTCATCATACTACAAAAGATAGAGAGGCCCTCCACCCTCTCCTCCTCCTAGTCCTCCCAAAGGAAGAAGCAAAGGCAAGGGAAAAATGGAAGATTTGGGCAACACAACACCAGTTGAACGGGTAGAGGCCACTGACGGCCAGGGTAATCAAGTTCAGAACGAGGCTATGTCACAGCTAGAACAAAGGTTGGTAAAGCTCCAAGGGGAGCTTGAGCAGGTCCGAAATTGGGCAAACCTATCCTTCACGCTCAGTGTGCCAGATGTCAACCACCCCAACACCCAAAATCCCATACCTCCTCAAAACACCCCAAACAAGCAGAATCATCCCACAGTTCATCACCACACCACTCCACCAAAGAATCAGGATCTTCCGCCACAATACAATGGTTGTCACACTCCAAGAAATACTCTACTACTCATTCCTGAGCCATAAAACTCCACAAATGACCACCTTTACACCCATGCACCAGGCCATCACAACAACCCATCTACGTGGAGAATGTGCCACACTCCACCCAACCCATTTCATACACACTTGAGTCTAGTGAAAAGGATTTGCTTATCAAGAATTTTGCTGAAGAACTTAAGAAGCTGACCAGCTGGGTTCAAGGCGTTAAGGGAAGCAAAGGAGTTGAAGGGCTGAACTATGAAGACCTTTGCATAAAGCCCCATGTCGAACTGCCTGAGGGGTACAAACCTCCTAAGTTCGAGATGTTCGATGGTACAGGTCATACTGTGATAAACTGGTTGGAGTAGAAAAGGATGAAAAGATTCGCATGAAGCTGTTCATGAGGAGATTAACAGGGGATCCTCTGTCTTGGTACATCAGCCAAGACCCCAGGAAATGGTCAAATTGGGTGAGCATCGCGTCAGACTTCATGGGCCGGTTCAGGTTTAATACAGAGAATGCACCGAATATGTTCTACATTAAGAATCTTAAGAAGAAGCCTACGGAAACTTTTTGCAAGTATGCTACTCGCTGGAGATCTGAAGCTGCTAAGGTCTGGTCCACCTTAGACGAAGAACAAATGAATAAGTTCTTTGTCCGAGCCCAGGATCCACAATACTATGAGCGATTGATGGTGATCGAGAATCATAAATTCTCTGATATTATCAAATTGGGTGAGAGAATTGAGAAGGGAATTAAAAGCGGTATGGACACCAACTTTGAGGCCTTACAAACTACAAATAGGGCCCTACTGTCTGGTGGTGTTTCCAAGAAGAGGGATGTGGGAGCCGTGATGGTTGCGCACAGAACCATATTCCCACTGAAATATCAAACCTAACAAACACCACTCACATATCAGCTAGCACCTTCATACCAAGCACCTTCACCCACATACCAATCAACACCTCCACTGACATATCAGTCCTCTCCCCCACCTACCTATCAGCCTACTTCTCCCAGATATTCCCAGCTCGTTCCTATTTACATGCCTATAACTCTCAACCACCCCACTATCAGTCACCCCCAGCTCGCCAAAATTTCCCTAGACCTCGACCCAACTTTGATCGCCGACCTCCTAAACAATACACTGCCATTGCCGAACCCATCGACTAGCTGTACGAAAAATTGAAAGTTGCTGGTTATGTTACCCTCATCCCTGCCGTAACCCCTGAGAATCCTTCCCAGTGGGTTAATCCAAATAAATCCTGTGCATACCACTCCGGCATGAAAGGACAAATGATTGAGGAATGTCGCTCGCTGAAAGATAAGATACAATCATTGATTGATAATAAGGTCATTCTAGCAAAGGAATCCACTCCCAATGTCTGCAACAATCCACTCCCATACCATAGGGGAGGCATCAACATGATCGAGGTAGAAGAATATTGGGACCCAGAGGGGTCGATTGGGTTGATCATAGAAGGTGATGACCCAAAGAAGCCAGAAGTTACTCTTACTCCTATCATAGTCCAGATCCAGCCATCTGGAGATGCTGAGGTAGATGCATCAATGCCTTTTGAGTTTGAAGCAGCACCACCTGCAAAGGCACATGCGCCATTTGAGGTCGAAGTTATGCCACCTGCCAAGACACATGTTCCATTCGAAGTAAGGATAGTTGAACCAATCATAGTGGCGATATCAACCATGCCACCCTTCTACACTAATGTTGTACCATGGGATTATGTAGCTAAGGCAAGAAGGAAAGGAAAAGTCAAGATCGAAGAAGCTACTGCGGCACAGGGTATGACAAGGACCAGCAGGGTCTACACGCCTGAACATTTCGCTGAATCCAGCAAACAGGCTTCCAACAGGCCACCCATTATCGAGACAGACCCAGATGACCTTTGGAGGAAGGTGCAGGCCAAAGAGTACTCTGTCATTGAAAATTTAAACAAAACCCCAGCTCATATATCCATCATGTCATTGCTGCAAAATTCAGAGGCACACAGAAATGCTTTGATAGAAGTGTTGAACGAAGCATATGTGACAAACAATATCACCAGTGGAGAAATGGACAATATGGTAGGCCAAGTGCTGGAGAGCCATAAGATCACCTTTCATGAAGACGTGCTACCGCCTGAGGGGTTGGGACATAACAAAGCCCTTCACATCACTATGCAATGTGAAGACTACTTTATCACCAAGATTATGATCGACGGGGGATCCAGTCTCAATATCTGTCCATTGACAACGCTCAAGAAATTTGGCAAAGTGTTGTACGAGATAAGAGAGGGGTCGATGCACGTGAAAGCTTTCGACGGTTCGCAGAGGTCCACCATCGGCGAAATCAGCCTTTGTTTGCAAATGGGGCCTACATTGTTCGAAGTTGATTTTCAGGTGATAGACATATCGGCGTCCTACAATCTGTTACTAGGACGGCCATGGATACATGCCGCTGGGGTCGTGGAATCAACGTTGCATCAGGCAGTAAAATATGAATGGAACCATCAAGAAGTAATTATCCACAGAGACGGAAGCAATCTTATTTACAGCCGCCAGACTATTCCGGTAGTCGAAGGTAGAAGGAAGCTGGGTGGAGAAACTTACCACCACATTGAACGAGTCTGGCATCAGAGAAACTTACCACCACATTGACAAATGGTGGGATAGAAAAATCGAGAGTATACAAAACTGGAGTGGGTACGAGCCTGGCAAAGGACTCGGCAAAAATCTCCAAGGAATCTCCAAACCTATAAAGCTTAAGGGCCATGGAACCACCTTCGGTCTGGGATACGAATATACTTGGGAAGAGTACAACGACTAGTTGCCACCATGGAGCGGTCCCTATTACCCACTAGAGCAGCCAATACCACACCTGGACCAGACCTTTCAGCAAGACGATGTTATATGGGGGTCATAGGAAGAAGAAGAACCCGCAGCATTAAAGAATCTATTCCTGGAAGAGGATGACATGGATTGTTGCGTCATTTTTTAGGAGGAGGGGGAGGAAGGCCCTTCCATCCAGACTGTGAACAGAGGAGCATCTCTTAAGAACTGGACCATCATAACAGCCAGGGCCCGACGATCCTCGGGGTAGCAATGCTAAACAAGCATTGTTCATTGTCTTTTACTAAATGATTTCCCTTTTCGCATTTTTCTATTCTTGCAATAAGAGCTTCAATGTTCAAAACATTTGTTCAATATTCGAAAGCACTTTACGTTTTTATGAATCAATATTTATTACTATCATTTTTCTCTCATTACTTTATCTATACAACATTACTATTACTTGTCTTGATGAACTGATGAGTGTGACATGCAACGAGACTACGCAACAAACAAACATTGATTCAGAAGAAGAAGATGATATACCTGATGAAATTGTCAAAGAAATCGAGAATTTTGAAAACAGGCCTAAGTCCAACCTGGATGAGACTGAGGTTGTCAACCTGGGAGATTCAGATAATGTCAAAGAAACACGTATCAACATTCATTTGTCGCCGCCAGAGAAAGAGGAATACACACAGTTCTTGAAAGAGTATGAGGACATATTTGCATGGTCATATGACGACATGACTGGTCTGAGTACATCCATTGTGGCTCACAAATTACCAACCAATCCAATGTGTCTGCCGGTAAAGCAAAAGCTCAGAAAGTTCAAGCCTAACATGAGTTTGAAAATCAAGGAAGAAGTCACCAAGCAAATCAACGCCAAGGTCCTCAGGGTAGTGGAGTATCCGACATGGTTAGCGAACATCGTGCTAGTGCCGAAGAAAGATGGGAAGGTTAGAGTCTGTGTCGACTACCGGGATCTCAACCGGGTCAGTCCAAAGGATGATTTCCCATTGCCAAACATAAACATCCTGATTGACAATTGCGACAAGCATGAACTTCAGTCGTTCGTGGATTGTTTTGCTGGTTACCATCAGATCTGGATGGATGAGGAAGATGCTGAGAAAATGGCTTTCATTACGCCATGGGGAGTTTACTGCTACAAGATGATGCCATTCGGCCTAAAGAATGTTGGGGCCACCTATATGCGAGCTATGACCACTATCTTCCATGATATGATACACAAGGAGATCGAGGTATATATGGACGATGTTATTATAAAGTCCAAGAAAGCTACCGACCACATAGAAGTTTTGAGGAAGTTCTTCAACAGGTTGCTGAAATACAATATGAAACTAAACCCTGCAAAGTGTGCATTCGGGGTTCCTGCTGGGAAATTGCTCGGGTTCATTGTCAGCCATCGAGGGATAGAATTGGATCCGTCAAAGGTCAAAGCCATTCAAGAGTTACCACCGCCAAGAAATAAGAAAGATGTGATGAGTTTCCTGGGGTGCCTTAACTACATCAGTCAGTTCATAGCACAGTCTACAGTTATATGTGAGTCGATCTTCAAGATGCTGAAGAAGGATGTCGCGACCAAATAGACCAATGATATCCAAAAGGCCTTCGACATAATTAAGGAGTACTTGTCAACACCGCCAGTCTTGGTACCATCTGATCCAGGTATACCTTTACTACTCTACCTTGCAGTATTAGATGGAGCTTTCGGCTGCGTTCTGGGGCAGCACGACGAGACAGGGAGAAAAGAACAGGCTATTTATTATCTGAACAAAAAGTTCACTCCGTACGAGGCACGGTATTCTTTATTGGAACGCACCCGTTGTGCTTTAACTTGGGTAGCACAGAAGCTGAGGCATTATTTTTGTGCCTACACGACATATCTCATATCAAGAATGGACCCCTTGAAATATATCTTTCAGAAACCCATGCCCACTGAAAAGCTGGCCAAGTGGCAAATCCTGCTAAGTGAGTTCGACATTGTTTATGTGACTCAGAAAGCAGTCAAAGGACAAGCACTGGCAGACCATCTTGCTGAGAATCCCGTGGACGGAGAATACGAACCCCTAAAAATGTATTTTCCTGATGAAGAGGTATCATTCATAGGAGAAGACATTGTAGAATCCTATGACGGTTGGAGAATGTTCTTCAATGGAGCGGCGAACTTTAAAGGAGTTGGCATTGGAGCTGTCCTGATATCGGAAACTGGTCAACATTATCCGGTGTCTTCTAAACTCATATTCCCCCGCACCAACAATATGGCAGAATATGAAGCCTGCATCTTAGGGCTCAATATGGCCATTGACATGAACGTCCAGGAGCTGTTAGTGATTGGTGAATCAGATTTGCTAATACACCAAGTACAAGGAGAATGGGCTACTAAGCATTCCAAGATACTATCATATCTGCACCACGTGCAGGAATTGAGAAAGAGGTTCACGAAGATAGAATTTCGGCACGTCCCCAGAATTCAGAACGAGTTCGCTGATGCATTGGCCACTCTATCGTCCATGATACAACACCCAGATAAGAACTTCATTGACCCTATTCCAGTGAAGATCCATAGCCATCTAGCCTACTGTGCCCATGTTAAAGAAAAAGCAGACGGAAAACCATGGTTCCACGACATCGAGGAGTATTTGTCAAAGGAAGAATACCCAGAGCTCGCAAATCATACTAAAAAATGCACGCTCCGGATATTTTCCAACAACTTCTTTCACATCGGAGGAATCCTATACAGGAGAACTCCCGATTTGGGGTTATTGAGATGTGTTAATGCAAAGGAAGCCTCCAGCTACTTGAGGAGATTCATGCTGGGACCTGCGGCCCGCATATGAATGGTTTTGTTTTGGCTAAGAAGATACTTAGAGCAGGTTATTTTTGGATGACTATGGAAACAGACTGCATCCAATATGTTCGGAAATGCTACTGATGTCAGGTACATGTAGATATGATAAAGGTACCCCCAAACGAGCTCAATGCAACAAGCTCACCTTGGCCATTCGCTGCCTGGGGAACGGACGTCATTGGACCGATCGAGCCTACAACATCCAACGGACACAGGTTTATCTTGGTAGCAATTGATTATTTCACTAAATGGGTCGAAGCAGCATCCTACAAAGCAGTGACTAAGAAAGTCGTGGCAGACTTTGTCCGCGGCCGCATTGTTTGTCGATTCAGAGTTCCATAGAAAATCATCACCCACAATGGTTCCAATCTCAACAGCGACCTGATGAAGATACGTGCGAAACTTTCAAAATCAAGCACAAAAATTCCACAGCCTATAGACCTCAGGTGAATGGAGCTGTAGAAGCTGCCAACAAGAACGTCAAGAAGATACTGAGGAAGATGATAGAGAAGCAAAAATAGTGGCACGAGAAGTTATCATTTGCTTTACTAGGATACCGCACCACAGTCCACACATCAACCGGGGCAACCCCTTACATGTTGGTTTATGGTACCGAAGTTGTCATTCCTGCCGAAGTTGAGATTACATCCTTAAGGATCATACAAGAAGCTGAGCTCAGCGATGCAGAGTGGGTAAAGAGCCATTATGAGCAACTGGCCCTCATAGACGGAAAAAGGATGAATGTAGTATGTCACGGGAAGCTTTATCAGAATAGACCTGAGCTTTCAACAAAAGAGTCAGGCCAAGACAATTCTCATTGGGGCAGCTGGTATTGATGAAGATCTTTCTGCATCAAGATGAAGCCAAAGGGAAGTTTTCTCCCAACTGGAAAGGTCCGTATATGGTCCATCGAGTACTGACAGAAGGAGCTCTTATACTTGCATAAATAGACGTAGAAGTCTGGCCAAAGCCAATCAATTCAAATGTAGTCAAACGCTACTATGTGTAATCCTTTATGCTTTTATCAATGATGTAAATTGAACTACGCCTGACCCTGATTCCCGTTTAAGAGGGGATACGTAGGCAGCCCTATTGGTTCGGTCACAATTCAATAAAAAATTCATTTTCCCCTGCAATTGGAAACAGGGGCAGAATTTTAAGGAGGACCCTCAAAATTTCGAAGCAAGTTCAGCCAATCGCCGCACGAGCAACAGTTAGAAGCATTAAGCCATCAAACTGGGGCAGAATTTTGAGGAGGACCCTCAAAATTCCGTAGCAGGAGAGGTTACAATGTCTTGAACCGTGTCACGGTCGTCGGTTCATCTAAACTATTTTAAAATATATGTTTATACTATATATTTACAAAATCATGCATACTTACTCTTGAAAACAGCTTTGTTTAGTAAACGCTACCCCGATGATATGAACAAGATCATCAAACCAAGTGTACGAGTCAGCAAAGCCAGCGAGGATACGAACCAACCTTCCACATTTACAGAACGAACGATTTTTCTTTGGATGCAGGAACAAAGAATAAAACACGCAAAGAAGTCACAAATCGCAACACAGTTGCAAATGCTAAATCTCACTGTTTACACAAAGAACGAACTTGTTCAGAGTTACGAAAACCATCGCACTTGCCGACATTTGCCGTCATCACAAACAAACAATGCTCCGCAGTCACAATGCTCACAATACCGCAATCTACTACCAGCTAAGAAATTCTACTGTCATTTACTTAATCTTGCATAAGGCTAATTTTCTGCCTTCCACTTGCATAAGGCTAACTTTCTGCCTTCTTCTGCATAAGGCTACTTTTCTGCCTCCCATTTGCATGAGACTAAGCTCTGTCTCCATCTGCATGAGGTTAAGCTCTACCTCTACTTGCATAAGGCTAACTTTCTTCCTTCCACTTGCAGAAGGCAACCTTTCTGCCTTCCGTTTGCATGAGACTAAGCTCTGTCTCCATCTGCATGAGGTTAATCTCTACCTCTACTTGCATAAGGCTAAATTTCTACCTTCCACTTGCATAAGGCTAATTTTCTGCCTTCCTCTGCATAAGGCTACCTTTCTGCCTTCCGTTTGCATGAGACTAAGATCTGTCTCCATCCGCATGAGGTTAAGCTCTACCTCCATTTGCATAAGGCTACCTTTCTGCCTTCCGTTTGCATGAGACTAAGATCTGTCTCCATCCGCATGAGGTTAAGCTCTACCTCCATTTGCATAAGGCTACCTTTCTGCCTTCCTACCTGCATGAGGCTAAGTTCTGCCTCCAATTTACTTTTTCATCGAGACTAAGCGATGTCTCGCAAGCACTATTTACTTTGCTTTCCTTTAGGGATTAGCTCTGCCCTTCAACTCGCAAGGCTAAGTTCTGTCTTGTCAGCATCATATTACCGCATTTCATGGGCTGAAATATCGCAAACTTATCCAAAGGCATCATCGTTCGGAGGCACCATCTTCATGGCCCGAGAACACCATGTCATGGCCCGAGGATCTCTCTCAAATTTTGCTTATCATTGTTCAAAGGCGTCATCATTCGGAGGCACCATCTTCATGGCCCGAGAACACCATGTCATGGCCCGAGGATCTCTCTCAAATTTTGCTTATCATTGTTCAAAGGCGTCATCATTCGGAGGCACCATCTTCATGGCCCGAGAACATCATTTCATGGCCTGCGAATCCTTCATCAAAAAATTCATGGCCCAGGACATCATGATCTGAGGACATCATTCCTAACCGTATGAAGACAACATTTATAGTCCGACGGGAACTTGCATCACGTTTAAATTTACACGAAATATGCGCTTGTATTGCTTTCCCCTTACAGGTAACCCGGCAAGCGACGACTATCCTAGCAGGAGCAGTCCCGCTCCAGTCCTCCTAACCATTCTTGTAAACCATTCACTCATCCAGCCCTATATGTTACATTCGTTCTTGTAAAAACTCATTCGGTATACTTCGTCGATGGGTCCGGAACTACATACGACCTGATTCCTGTAAAACTAGGGATATGTAGGCAGCTCAGAAGCTAGGGTGCGACCTAAATCTCTCCAAATCGTTTCACTTGGTCAAAATTGGCCATCATATCTTTAGTCCGTGAGGACGAAGGTACGCAATATCTTAGTTATGACGCTAGTAAAATTTTAACGGGAGCAGAAACTCGCTACCAGCATCTGGAAAAATTGGCCTTAGCTCTTGTAGTCGCCGCTCGAAATCTACGACTTTATTTCCAATGTCACCCGATAGCCGTGGTGACTACTTTTCCCTTGTGGAATATTCTTCACAAACTTGAACTTTCAGGTAGGCTGGCCAAAATGGGCCATCAAAATGAGCAAAATTGATATAGAGTATAAACCTAGGATTGCGGTTAAGTAGCAAGTTTTGGCTGAATTTAAGGTTGATTTTAATCCGGGACTATTACCTTTGGCTACCACAGAAGCTGAAATGTTGTCAGAGTCGACATCGGGAGATTGGACCTTGTTCACGGATGGAGCTTCCAATGTGAAGGGGTCCGGGCTCGGCATAGTGCTAACCACGCCATAAGGAGAAACCCTAAGGCATGACATAAGAATTGTTCCTCTGCCTAACAATGAATCAGAGTATGAAGCTTCGATTGCAGGACTCGAATTGTCCTGAGGACTGGACTTTGTCACACCCCTTTTTTTCCACCCACAAAATACTATTATGTGGATTGTGGATTAAAGAGTTTTTCCAATTAAAGTGACAAATTTGAGTAGGGAATATTTGATTTCCAATTAAGCATTGATGCCCCTGTTAGGAGGTGTGAGAGGTTGGCCATGGAGAGTGTGAGAAGGGGTCAAGGTAGGCCTAAGAAGTACTGGGGAGAAGTGATTAGGCAGGACATGTGTAACAACCCGACCGGTTGTTTTGCGTATTCGAACCCCGTTCCCCTAAAAAAGACTTCCCGTAGCATCTTATATTGATTTATGACTTTCGAGGATAGGTGGTTCGGGATTCAGAAGCATTTAGAGCAGTATAGGAACACTTAGTTCCATAAGGTTGGCCTTTTTAGCCAAGTTTGACTTCGGTCAACATTTTTAGTAAACAACCTCGTAATCGAGTTTCAACGGTTCTAGTAGCTTCGTATGATGATTTCGGACTTGTGCGTATGTCCGGAATGGGTTTTGGATGACTCGGGAGCGTTTCGACGCCAAATACCAAAATAGAGTTTCCTTAAGTTCATAATTTGGTTGGGAACGTGTTTTTGTGCTATCGAGGTCCGAACGGAATTCTGATACCGGAAATGGTTCCTTTATGTCCTTTATGACTTGCCTACAAACTTTGGTGTCATTCTGAGTAGTATAGGTCGGTTCGGCGCATTGAAGCTGAATTCAAGAACTTGAATTTTCTTAAGTTTGATTCTAGGGGTTTTGAGGGGTGATTCTGAGTTTTAGCGTTGTTTTGGGTGTTTCGAAGGCTCGAGCGAGTCCGTAATATGATTTAGGACTTGTTAGTATAATTACACGGGGGCTCGGCTGGTCCCAGGTGCCTCCCGAACACTAAACGGGGCAAAAACCCAGCAGCTTCAGCTGCTGGTGCACCAGGTCTGGTGTGACCGCAAGTGCGGTTGCCCAAATCGCAGGTGCGAGACCGCCCCTGTAGTCAAGGCCTCGCAGTTGCGACCCCAAGGAAGATGGTCCAAACCCGTTGGTGGGGACCTTTCTCCGCAGGAGCGGATCCGCTGGTGCGGAAACCCCTCCGCAGGTGCGATCCCCAGCCTCCTTGCCAACTTCCGCAGGTGCGAGCCTTGGTTCGCAGGTGCGGTCCTCGAGCCGCTGGTGCGAGATCACTGAAGACAGTGAGCTCATTTAACACGGGACTTAACCATTTTTCACCATTTCTTCTCCACCATATGCGATTTTGAGAGCTCACAAGAGGGTATTCGACCTAGCAACTAAGAGGTAAGTAATTTCCATTTAGATGTTGGTTTATTACATCAAACCTTAGATAGATTAACACCCAATTAGTGAAAATCAAAGGGGTCAGAGTGGAAACCTAGGGTTGATGAACTTTAGAGAATTTCACCACTTATCTACCATGAAATCATACAAAAACTATATGTTACTGATCCTTCGGTTATGGGTGAGTGTTTTCTTCGAAAATTTCCGGAATCCGAGCATGTGGGCCCGGGGGTGTATTTTCGGAATTTCTTCAAGAATGACGAATTAGCTAAAATAAGTAGGAGCATTTCCATACTTTGAGCATGCATTGATATATTTGTATAACATTTGACTAGTTTCGGGTCCTCGGGTGTAAAGTTTGGAGTTTCGGGCGCGTTCTTAGTTCGAGAAGTAGGTTCAACACGAGGTGAGTCTCCTTTCCAACCTTGTAAGAGGGAATTTTCCCCATAGGTAAATGTTAAGAATTGAATTATCCTTATTTGTGGGGGCTACGCACGCGCAAAGTGACAAGAGTCCGTGCGTAGCTACTACTATATTATATTGGGTAGAATTTAGGATTCACAAGCATGCCTTTATGTGCCTTACATGTATCTTTACATGTGTTCCTAGTTACTTATTATCTCTAAATTTGACATGAGGATATTAGAAAGTTATGTGTAAGTTTAAATGCTTAAATCTCTGTTTTAAGTATAATCCATGATAAATTCCTGAATTTCCTGATAATACTGTGTATGTATACGAGCACCCGTGTCGCATGTATGATTCGTGATCAGGGTAGCCTTATAATTATGTCAACCGCGTCGCATGATCTATTCGCGAGCGGGGTAATAGATGCATCTATGGTTCGTGTTGCTCGACCCTCGGCAGTGCACATTTATTTTTTTACGCCGCTTCGGTCGTACGCTTCGGCATATTATGTGCTATGTATTTTACTGAGAGTCTTGTTATTATTAAATAAATTACTCCATGTGTAAGGGGAACTTGAGACTTGTGTGATAATTGCTATTTGGCTCATGAGAACAAATTGCAGCTTTATATAATTGATACTTCATGCCTTAGTGATTTCCATGACTACTATTCCTGTCTAGATTTATTTAATCATGTATTTGTCATTGACCCTAGTAAGTATCACGTCTACCTCTCGTCACTACTTCTTCAAGTTTAGACGGGATACTCACTGGGTACATATTTGTTTAGATGTACTCATGCTACACTTCTGTACTTAATTGTACAAGTTCTGAGGCTGATGCATCTGGTTATCATACCAGAGCGCGATCTTGAGGATACTATCTGGATTAGACTATACGGTGAGCTGCTCTTCCTGGCGTTCCTCAGCAGCACTGTGGAGTTTCTATTATTCATGGATATTTCTGTCTACCCATTCAGACAGTTGTACATTTATTTTGTCTATTTTGTATATTCCACTAGTCGCCTGTGAACTTGTGACACTAGGTCTTGGCACACGGAGTTGGTTTTCTTAGTATTTTGCTATACCGTATATGTTGGCAAACGATCTTTTGAGTTTCATTTAATCAAGTTGCATCACTTGACTGTTTTNCTGAACTAGTGTTGCCTTGCCTGACTCCGGTGTTGGGCGCCATCACGACCTGAGTAGGAATTTGGGTCGTGACAACATGGTATCAAAGCTCTAGGTTCACGTAGGTCTCACAAGTTGCAGGCAAACCTAATAGAGTCTTGCGGATCGATACGGAGACGCCTGTATTTATCTTCGGGAGGCTATAGGGTGTTAGGAAACCTCTCTTTATTCATATTCTATCATGCAGTCGATGTCTTACTAAATCTCGTTCTTCTATTCTCTCACAGATGGTGAGGACTCGTGCAGTTGACGTTCCTAACCCGGGAGATGCCGCTACCCCCGCCGTCTGAGGCCGTGGCAGAGGTCGGGGGAGGGCATCGACCCGAGGTAGGGGACGAGGGCGTCTCAGAGTTGTTACATTAGCACCCCTAGCGGATCCAGTAGGGGATCCCAATACTGAGGATCAGGGTGAGGTGCCCCCAGCAGATCCAGCTACAATGGATTTCATGACTGCACCAGGCTTCCAGGAGGTTGTGGGTCGTATGATGTGGTTCATGGACACTATGACCTAGGCTAGTTTATTTCCAGCGGATCCTGCCACATCTCAAGCGGGAGGGGGAGTTCAGACCCCTACCGCGCAGGCCGCAGGTCATGTAGCGGCAGTATATAAAACTCCGGGTACTCTGTCCGTGGGCGGAGCACAGCCAGCAGCAACAACACCTGAGCTTAGACCAGCTGCGGACGGCGATCCGCAGAAGTTACTTGACAGATGGACTCGGTTTCACCCTCCTATCTTCAGAGGTGAGAGGGGTGAGGATGCCCAGGACTTCATTGATAGGTGCAGGGACAGACTGCACAACATGTGGATTCTGGAGTCCCAGGGAGTTAATTTCACTACCTTCCAGCTAGAGGGCAGGGCCCGCAGATGGTGGCAGTCATTTATCCTTGGTAGGCCAGCAGGTTCCCTTCCTCTCACATGGGAGCAGTTCACTCAGCTGTTCCTGGACAGGTATATTCCACCCTCAAAGAGGGAAGAGCTACGGTATCAGTTTGAGCAGTTGGAGCAGGGGTAGATGTCGGTGACAGATTACGAGGCCAGGTTTCCAGAGTTGTCTCGTCATGCCCTTATGATTCTTCCTACTGATGCTAAGAGAGTGTGGTGATTTGTAGCTGGACTTCACTCAGGTATTAGGGCCAACATGGCCCGAGAGGTGGAGATGGGTACTCCCTATGATCTTGTGGTCGAGATAGCTACCCGATTGAGGGTTATCGATTGAGGGGCAGAGAGCAGGGTCAGCAGGACAAGAGATTTAGATTTTCTGGAGATTTCATAGGTGCCCCAGGCAGGGGCAAGGGTCAATTCAGAAGAGGCCAGCCTAGAAAGCCTCCATATTCAGCTCCTCCACCACCTCCCCGTGGTGCTCCAGTGAGGCCTTATTTCAGCGCCATTCCGGAGAGTTCTTACCACTCACCAGCCATTCAGGGTTACTCCAGCAGGTATTCAGGTCATCAAGGGTCTCCTAGTCCTTACTTCAGTGACATGCCAAAGGGTTCTCACCGTCCCCCAGCTATCCAGAGTTCTTCTTCAGGACAGCAGTCCATGCCACCAGTGAGGTGTTATGAGTGTGGGGAGTTAGGCCATACGAGGAGGACTTGTCCCAGGTTTCGGGTCAAGGCATTGCAGCAGGGTTATCAGCCTATGAGCTCAGCATCGGTTCCCCATCCACTAAGAGGTGGAGGAAAGACTGGTAGAGGTCGTCCCAGAGGTGGAGGCCAGCCGGGGGGAGCTTAGTTAGCTCCTATTCAGTCCAGCGGAGGTCAGTCTTCAGGTACACCGGCCAGATTCTATGCTATTTCGGCCCGAGCAGATGCAGTGGCCTCAGACGCCGTGATCACAGGTACTATTTCAGTATGTGATAGGGAGGCATCAGTTTTATTTATCCAGGATCCACTTATTCATATGTGTCAGCCTTATTTGCTTATTTCCTGGATGTTCTTTGTGAGTCCTTGGATTCTCCTATATATGTGTCCACTCCTGTGGGCGATTCTGTGGTGGTAGACCGGGTCTATCGGTCTTGTGTGATCACCTTCTGTGGGTTCGAGACTAGAGTAGACCTCCTGTTGCTCGACATGGTTGATTTTGAGATTATTTTGGGGATGGATTGGCTATCTCCCTATCATGCCATCTTGGATTGTCATGCCAAGATGGTTACTTTGGCCATGCCTGAGTTGCCTAAGTTGGAGTGGAGAGGTTCCTCAGTTAGTGCAGCCAATAGAGTTATTTCCTTCTTGAAGGCTCGACATATGGTCGAGAGGGGTTGTCTGGCGTATCTTACTTATGTGCGGACACCACCGCCGAGCCTCTGACGATTGATTCAGTGCTAGTTGTTCGAGAGTTTGCTGATGTCTTTCCTTCAGACCTTTCGGGCATGCCTCCGGATCGTGATATCGATTTCTGTATTGATGTAGCTCCAGGCACTCAACCTATTTCTATTCCCCCGTACCGTATGGCTCTGAAGGAGTTGAAAGAGTTGAAGGAGCAACTTGAGAAGTTGTTGGCTAAGGGGTTTATCATACTGAGTGTGTCGTCGTGGGGTGCTCCAGTTCTATTTGTATAGAAGAAAGATGGGTCCATGCGGATATGTATTGATTACCGCCAGTTGAACAAGGTACCTATTAAGAACAAGCATCCACTGTCGTGCATTGATGATTTGTTTGACCAGTTGCAGGGTGCTCGGGTGTTTTCTAAGATTGATTTGAGATCGGGGTATCACCAGCTGAAGATTCGACCCTCGGATGTTTCGAAGACTGCTTTTCGTACGAGATATAGCCATTATGAGTTCCTGGTGATGTCCTTTGGCTTGACTAATGCCCCAGCAGCATTCATGGACTTGATGAATAGGGTATCCAGGCTGTATATTGATTCCTTTGTCATTGTCTTCATTGATAACATCTTGATTTACTCACGTAGTCTGGGCGAGTACGAGCAACATTTGAGAGTTGTGCTCCAGACCTTGCGGTAACAGAGGCTATATGCTAAGTTCTTCAAGTGTGAGTTCTGGTTAGATTCCGTGGCATTTTTGGGGCATGTAGTATCCGGAGAGGGTATCAAGGTTGATCCTCAGAAGATTGAGGTAGTTCAGAGTTGGCTACGTCCTACTTCAGCTACAGAGATCAGGAGTTTCTTGGGTCTAGCAGGCTACTATCGACGATTTGTGGAGGGTTTTTCATCCATTGCAGCCCCACTGTCTAGATTGATTCAGAAGAATGCCCCGTTTCGATGGTCGGACGAGTGTGAGGCGAGCTTTCAGAAGCTCAAGACAGCATTGACCTCAGCACCAGTTCTAGTATTGCCTTCCGGTTCTGGGATGTATACAGTGTATTGCGACGCTTCACGCGTTGGCTTGGGGTGTGTGTTGATGCAGGATGGGAGAGTTATTGCTTATGTTTCGCGTCAGCTGAAGGTTCATGAGAAAAATTATCTTGTGCATGATTTGGAGTTGGCGGCGATTGTTCATGCTCTTAAGATTTGAAGGCACTACTTGTATGGGGTATCTTGTGAGGTTTATACAGACCACCGCAATTTGCAGCACCTGTTCAAGCAGAGGGATCTTAATTTGAGGCAATGCAGGTGGCTTGAGTTGCTGAAGGATTACGACATCACCATTCTTTATCATCCGGGCAAGGCAAATGTGGTAGCAGATGCTTTGAGTAGGAAGGGCGGAGAGTATGGGCAGTTTGGCCTACATTGCAGCGGAGGAGAGACCTCTAGCCTTGAACATTCAGTCCTTGACTAACCACTTAGTGAGATTAGATATTTCAGAGCCTCGTCGAGTTCTAGCTCATGTGGTTGCTCAGTCTTCATTATTGGGGGAGATCAAGGCTCGATAGTATGATGATCTGTGTTAGGCAGAGCAACGGGAGACAGTGGTTCAGGGTGGTGCCAAGGAGGTTACTATTGGCGAGGATGGTGTTCTGAGACTTCATGGTCATTTGTGTGTTCCTAATGGTGATGGCTTGAGGCAGAGGATTCTAGAGGAGGCACACAGTTCTCGGTATTCTGTTCATCCTGGTGCTATGAAGATGTATCGTGATTTGAAGCAGCATTTCTGGTGGAGGCGAATGAAGAAAGACATTGTGGAGTATGTGGCTAGGTAGGTTAAGTATGAGCACCAGAGACCAGGAGGCCTACTTCAGTAGATGCCCATTCCTGAGTGGAAGTGGGAGCGCATTACTATGGACTTCGTGGTTGGGTTTCCTCGGACATTGCGGAAGGTTGACACGGTTTGGGTCATTGTGGAGAGATTGACCAAATCGGCGCATTTCATTCCTATAGCTACTACTTATAATTCTGAGAGGCTAGCCCAGATCTACATTCGGGAGATAGTCCGGTTACACGGTGTGCCGGTGTCCATTATATCATATCGGGGTCCTCAGTTCACCTCGCACTTCTGGAGAGCATTGCACAGAGAAATGGGTACTCAGATAGATCTCAGCACAGCATTTCACCCTCAGAATGATGGTCAGTCGGAGCGAACATTTCAAATATTGGAGGACATGCTGAGGGCATGTGTGATTGACTTTGGAGGTTAGTGGGACCAGTTCTTTCCTTTGGCCGAGTTTTCTTATAATAATAGTTATCAGTCTAGCATCGAGATGGCTCCATTTGAGGCTTTGTATGGTCGGCGATGTCGTTCTCCTATCGGGTGGTTTGAGCCTGGCGAGGCTAAGTTATATGGAACCGACCTAGTGAAGGATGCGTTGGAGAAAGTGAAGTTGATTCAGGAGAGGCTCCGCACAGCACAGTCCTGACAGAAGAGTTACGCGGATCAGAGGGCGCGTGATGTAGAATTTATAGAGGGAGACAAGTTACTATTGAAGGTCTCACCGATGAAGGGTGTTATGAGGTTCGGGAAGAAGGGCAAGCTGAGCCCGAGGTTTATAGGTCCTTTTGAGGTGTTGAGGCGAGTTGGAGAAGTTGCTTATGAGCTTGCTTTACCTCCTAATTTATCAGGGGTTCATCCAGTATTTCATGTATCCATGCTCCGTAGGTACCACGCTGACTTCTCTCACGTGGTTGATTTCAACACTATTCAGTTGGATGAGAGATTAGGCTACGAGGAGGAGCCAGTTGCTATTGTTGATAGACAGGATCGCCAGTTGAGATCCAAGAGAGTTTCTGCCGTAAAGATCCAAAGGAGGGGCCAACCGGTCGAGGAGGAAACTTAGGAGTCCGAGGAGGACATACGGAGCAGATATCCGCACTTATTCAGCACATCGGGTATGATTCTAGACTCGTTCGGGGACGAACGTTTGTTTAAGAGGTGGAGAATGTAATGACCCGACCGGTCATTTTGCGTATTCGAACCCCGTTCCCCTAAATAAGACTTCTCGTAGCGACTTATAGTGATTTATGACTTGCAGGGATAGGTGGTTCGGGATTCAGAAGCGTTTAAAGCAGTATAGGAACATTTAGTTCCTTAAGGTTGGCCTTTTTGGCCAAGTTTGACTTCAGTCAACATTTTTAGCAAACGGCCTCGGAATCAAGTTTCGACAGTTCCAGTAGCTTCGTATGATGATTTAGGACTTGTGCGTATGTCCGGAATGAGTTTTGGATGACCCGGGAGAGTTTCGACGCCAAATAGCGAAATAGAGTTTCCTTAAGTTCATAATTTGGTTGGGAACGTGTTTTTGTGCTATCGAGGTCCGAACAGAATTTCGAGACCGGGAATGGTTCCGTTATGTCCTTTATGACTTGCCTGCAAAATTTGGTGTCATTCCGAGTAGTATAGGTCAGTTCGACGCATTGAAGCCGAATTCAAGAACTTGAATATTCTTAAGTTTGATTCTAGGGGTTTTGAGGGGTGATTCTGAGTTTTAGCGTTGTTTTGGGTGTTCCGAAGGCTCGAGCGAGTCCGTAATATGATTTAGGACTTGTTGGTATATTTGCAAGGGGGCTTGGGTGGGCCCAGGTGCCTCCCGGACACCAAATAGGGCCAAAAACCAGCAGCTTCAGCTGCTGGTGCACCAGGTGTGACCGCAGGTGCAGTTGCCCAGATCGCAGGTGCGGCCCCAGGGAAGATGGTCCAAATCCGCTGGTGCGGACCTTTCTCCGTAGGATCGAATCTGCTGGTGCGGAAACCCCTCCGCAGGTGCGATCCCCAGCCTCCTTGCCAACTTCCGCAGGTGCGAGCCTTGCCTCGTAGGTGCGAGACTGCAGGTGTGGTCCTCGAGCCGCAGGTGCGAGATCACTAAAGGCAGTGAGCTCATTTAACACGGGACTTAACCATTTTTCACAATTTCTTCTCCACCATAGGCAATTTTGAGAGCTCACAAGAGGGTATTCGGCCTAGCTACTAAGAGGTAAGTAATTTCCATTTAGATGTTGGTTTATTACATCAAACCTTAGGTAGATTAACACCCAATTAGTTCAAATCAAAGGGGTTAGAGTTAAAACCTAGGGTTGATGAACTTTAGAGAATTTCACCACTTATCTACCATGAAATCATACAAAATCTATATGTTAATGATCCTTCGGTTATGGGTGAGTGTTTTCTTTGAAAATTTTTGAAATCCGAGCATGTGAGGTCGGGGGTGTATTTTGGTAATTTCTTCAAGAATGACTAATTAGCTAAAATAAGTAGGAGAATTTCCATACTTTGAGCATGCATTGATATATTTGTATAACATTTGACTAGTTTCGGGTCCTCGGGTGTAAAGTTTGGAGTTTCGGGCGCGTTCTTAGTTTGAGAAGTAGGTTCGGCACGAGGTGAGTCTCCTTTCCAACCTTGTAAGAGGAAATTTTCCCCATAGGTAAATGTAAAGAATTGAATTATCCTTATTTGCGGGGCTACGCACGCGCAAAGTGACGAGACTCCGTGCGTAGCTACTACTATGTTATGTTGGGTAGAATTTAGGATTCACAAGCATGCCTTTATGTGCCTTACCTGTATCTTTACATGTGTTCCTAGTTGATTATTATCTCTAAATTTGACACGAGGATATTAGGAAGATATGTGTAAGTTTAAATGCTTAAATCTGTATTTTAAGTATAATCCATGATAAATTCCTGAATTTCCTGATAATTCTGTGTATGTATATGAGCACTCGTGTCGCATGTATGATTTGTGAGCGGGTTAGCCTTATAATTATGTCAACCGCGTCGCATGATCGATTCGCGAGCGGGGTAATAGATGCATCTATGGTTCGTGTCGCTCGACCCTCGGCAGTGCACATTTATTGTTTTGCGTCGCTTCGGCCATACGCTTCGGCATATTATGTGCTATGTATTTGACTGAGAGTTTTGTTATTATTAAATAAATTACTCCATGTGTAAGGGGAACTTGAGACTTGTGTGATAATTGTTATTTGACTCATGAGAATAAATTGCAGTTTTATATAATTGATACTTCATGCCTTAGTGATTTCCATGACTACTATTCCTGTCTAGATTTATTTAATCATGTATTTGTCATTAACCCTAGTAAGTATCACGTCTACCTCTCGTCACTACTTCTTCGAGTTTAGACGGGATACTCACTGGGTACATATTTGTTTATATGTACTCATGCAACATTTATGTACTTAATTGTACAGGTTTTGAGGCTGGTGCATCTGGTTATCATACCAAAGCGCGATCTTGAGGGTACTATCTGGATTAGACTACACGGTGAGCTGCTCTTCCTGGCGTTCCTCAGCAGCACTGTGGAGTTTCTATTATTCATGGATATTTCTGTCTACCCCTTCAAACAGTTGTACATTTATTTTGTCTATTTTGTATATTCCGCTAGTCGCCTATGAACTTGTGACACTAGGTCTTGGCACACGTAGTTGGTTTTCTTAGTATTTTGCTATACCGTATATGTTGGAAAATGATCTTTTGAGTTTCATTTAATCAAGATGCATCACTTGACTGTTTTCGTTAAATGATTTCCTAACTAAAATTTGGCAAGTACTTAATTATCCAACTAAGTGAAGTAATTTCGGTATTGAACTAGTGTTGGCTTGCCTGACTCCGGTGTTGGGCGCCATCACGACTTGAATAGGAATTTGGGTCGTGACAACATGGCGCTGCTTCAGCTCACTGAGGACATGACACTTGATAGGAGGATGTGGAGGTCGATGATTAAGGTAGAAGGTTAGTAGGTAGTTTATAGTATTCACCGATAGGTCGAGGATATACTTTGATTTTTATTAAGGTATGTGGTGTTGTTCGCCTCAGGTATTGTATTTTGTGTTGCTATTATTGGATACTGTTTATTTTTATTATGTTTTTTATTATTTTTTATTTTTTATTATTTTTATCTTTTTTTCTTCTTCCTTGCTTCCCTCTTCTTCTTCTTGCCCTTTGTGATGGCCCAAAAGGTCATCTTACGTAATTTAAGCTATATATGTGTTCCGAGGCTCCGAGAGCCTCCGTTAGTCTCACCTCGATATGAGTGCACAGCCCGGGCGTGTAGCCGGGAAGCTATTATGTGAAAATTTGATAAAAATGAGTTTTGATAATTAATAAATGAATATAGTTGACTTTGGTGAACATTTCTAGTAAACAGACCCGGACCCGTGATCCGACGGTCCGTAGGAAAATATGGGACTTGGGCATATGCCTGGAATCGAATTCCGAGGTCCCAAGTCCGAGAAATGAATTTTTAAAGAACATTGTTTTTTTAAAATAATAAAGGAATTTGAAAATGAATAATTATGTGAAAACCGTATTGCCGGGCCCGTATTATGGTTCCGGGGCCTGGAACAGGTTTATTATATG
>ML252175.1:0-17899 GCA_005239495.1 Nicotiana undulata
CCAAGGAGAAACCATCAGGCCCGGGGGCCTTATCACCAGCGCAACTCGACACAGCCTCGTGCAACTCCTCCACCTCAAAAGCCCTTCCTAGCCACTCACTGTCTCCCTCCCCTATGTGGTTGGACTCTATTCCCCCCAAGGTCGGCCTCCAGCTAACTTCCTCTTTGTATAAGTTCTCATAAAACCCCACAATCACCCCTTTTACCTCCTCCTCTCCCTCAATCCTCACCCCATCCACAACTAAGGACTCTATGAAGTTCTTCCTTCGATTTGCAACAGCCACCCTATGGAAAAACTTGTATTCGAATCCCCCTCCTTCAACCATAGCGCCCTCGATTTTTGCCGCCAACTAGTCTCCTGGCTATTGCTAACTCGACTATTTCCCTCTTAACCTCCCCCAGTCTCGCTTTCTCAGATTCATCTAACTCTCTCGCCCCTCCCCTTTCTCTAGTTCCCCAAATTCATGCATAAGCTCCCTCATTTTAACCTCTACCCTCCCAAAAACCTCTTTATTCCACCTGATAATATCTCCCTTGAGCAATTGAAGTTTCGAAATTGAGCAATTGAAGTTTCTTCGAAAGACGGAATGAAGGTGTCCCTGATACCCTGTAGCTTGTCCACCATTCTTTCACCTTGTCACCAAATCCTGACACCTTTAACCACATGTTCTTGAATCATAAGGGAGCACGCACCCCCTCCCTCTGCATCCATCCAGCAAGATAGGCAAATGATCCGAAGTCAGCCTAGGTAAAGGAATCTGCAGGACATTCGGCACCTCCTCATCCCAGGAGGGCGATATCAGAAATCTATCAAGTCTAGACCTTGAGTTGGAACCCTCTGCCCTGGCCCAAGTAAACCTTTCCCTTGACAAAGGAAGATCAATGAGAAAGTGATCATTGATGAAATCAGAAAACTCTTCCATGGCCCTCGAGATCAGACTACACCCCAATCTCTCCTCCGGAAATCTAATAGTGTTAAAGTCTCCCCCTAAAACCCATGGAATGTCCCATTCCCCCATCATATTGGCCAGTTCCTCACAGAAAAACACCTTGGACCGTTCTCCTACCGGTCCGTACACTCCCCCAAATCCCCACTCCACCCCACTCACTCTATCTTTAACAAGAGCTGCTAAAGAGAAGACCCCCTTCTTAATCTCCTTTACCTCCAAGCTTCTATCATAATATTAGAAGAACGCCCCCGACACTTCCCACTGCTGGAACCCAGTCATATTTTACCCAACTACCTCCCCACACACTCCTCACAATCACGTCCGACACAACTTCCATTTTGGTCTCCTGAAAACAGACTAGGTTAGCACCCCACTCTCTAACTCCCACTTTGATGATGGCCCTTTTGTTTGGGTCATTCACCCCCCTCACATTCCATGAAAGAATCTTAACTTCCATAAGTAACAATATCCCCTTTTCCCCACCCCTTCTAACCGAGCACCCTTCCTCCCTGTCACACACTCGGCCTCGTCTCTGGTACACCGCTACATCCCCTAAATTATTATGCTTAACACCTTGACCCAACTCCCTCCATGCACCATCATAAAAAGATTGTTGCTCAATCTCCCTCAACAATTCTAACACCCTATCTTCCTTCCGTTCAAAAGTAACACCTAGAAACTTCCCAAAGTTTAATAGTTTATCCTCGATCCAAAAAGACATATCCCCTCCTCCAATCCGTGACGAAATTGGACATGCGTCTTCTATGTGAACCCTTCCCTTGCTCCTACCGGAGAAATACAAGACCATAGCATTGCTAGCAATAGGAACTTTAGGTGCCGAAAGGATCTCACCCTTTCCTTGAGGGGCATCAACCTCTGAAATTAGCACCCCGCTGCTGTAGGAATGACCAGAAGCACCAAAAGGGTAACAGTAAGGAGGAGAGCATGGAGCTATTGGCGGCGTACTAACGGGAGATACTGGTCCAGCACTAACATCAATAGGGGCATGCTCAACAGTCTTCCAAGAAGAAGAAGAAGAAGAAGAAGAACAGGCTTGAAGTGTAACCTCAACACAACTAAGCCTAGGAGCAGATGAGGGGGCGATGGAGCTGGGTCCATCAGAGGCGGGTGGCCGTGGAATAATAGCACCCTCTTTAGTCGGTGCTTCCCCTGAAGCAGTCACCAACGAAGAGGGGTGCAGGTCACTAGAGAAGAAGGAGGAACGACTGTTCCCGTATGCTTAGGAGCCTTATCAGACGCAACTTGGAATAATCTGGGCCCCTTAGGATCAATTCTAATAGAATTGGGAAAAGTTGCTGGACCCATGTGAGGAGGCCCATGCCTATACTTGGTGAAAATTTGCCCGCCCCTGTGATAATTAGAAGATGACCGACCCATTCTGCATTTCCAGCCCGCATCACTAGCCCATTCACGTCTATTCCTCCTGTTGAAATTTTGACTTCTTCTCCCAAAATCAAACCTCCCGTCTCTCCTCGATCTATATGGTCTTGGGTTATCCTCACCTCAAAAGCTAGCTTTTAGGGTTGAGTTAGGCCCAAGGTCCATTTTCCTTGTATGGTATCAGAGCCAGACCCATCCTTATTCTTGGTTACCTTCGTTCCAGATATTCGAGGGCTTGCTGGGAGGAAGGAGGGTGTTAGAGTCTCACATTAGTCGCGGGCATGGTTTGTTGTAGTTTTGGGCATTCCTCACCTCATGAGCTAGATTTTAGGTTGAATATGACGCAAGGTTCATTTCCTAGCATATGGTGTACTGTCGTATTGATCACATGCTCCTTTTCTTATCCTTGATTCAACCTCCTTATTGAGGAATGTCATCACTTATATGAAATATTCTTGAGTATATCTCGTTAGTTCTATCCACTTTGTGACAATGTTGTCTTTTCTCCTGCTAAATACCACATAAGTTGTATGATTTTTGTTTGTTCTCATTGCCTTATTTAAAAAAAATTGATTTTCACTTTCCAAATTTTTATAGAGAACTGCTTCTGTAGGTCTTGAGCAATTTATTGGAAAGGATTCTCTCATCCCAACAATTCTGTTGTTTCTTGAATATGGATTAGCAATGGCGTCATCAACATACTGCCTCACTTTCTTCTTTTCCGAGCACAGCATGGCTCAGGTATCTGTTTGTAGAATATCTGAAGAATTGTAACTTGTCGAATATTGTTGATCCTGATATCTTTTTATGTGCAGAATGTGGTCCTCCTCGTCCAATTTTTCACTGGCCTCATTCTTATGGTTCTATCCTTCATAATGGGACTTATAAATTCTACAACACACTTAAATTCTCTGCTCAAGGTTAGAAGGTCTAAAGTATTTCTCTCTGAATTACTATATTGTGTTATATATCTTGGTAGTTGTGGTTTTAGCTTTAGATGTGAAAGGGCATTCTTTAGAGCGATTTGTTGAATTTATTTAATAATTGTCAATTTCCATGCATTAAGCTACTGCTGCTGCAGATAGTAGGGTCTCTATCTCTGAAATCTTTGTACCCTTTGATGTGGAAGTTCGAAATATTGAAATGCGTTTATCTGTTTACCATCTTCACTTTATCGGTCACCTGGAAGCTTTGTAAAATCACGAAATGACTACTCTGGTGACAACTAAACATTGAGCGAGTATTTTAGAAGTCCTAAATCATTGATCTGGAAGGAGAAGAAGAGCTGGAAAAACAAAAAAATGGAACTTTTTAACAGTGTACTTATAAATGTGCCAAAGAATACTCGTGAAACTGGATGGTCTTGTGAATCTGTGATTCTACTATATCATGCTGCCCTTTCTTGATATAAAGGCTTTTTATTTACACCAATGTACACTACGCTATCACCAATGGCAATAACAAATGAAATACTTTAGTTGGATTGTCAAGTAAGATATTGTTTCAGTTCAAGAGACTCACTATCTAATTACCTTTTAGTAATGTCTCTTAATGTATTCACTGTAGCACATATATGATCAACTCTCTCTCAATGAATAATCCTATTAACAAGGGACAATCTTTTGCAGAACTTTTTTAGACTGTCTCCAGGATTTTGCTTCGCTGATGGATTAGCTTCATTGGCTCTTTTAAGACAAGGGATGAAGAATGGATCTAGAGATAATGTTCTTGACTGGAATGTGACTGGTGCTGCTATATTATACTTGGCTGCTGAGGTAGCCATCTAGTTTGTTGACTCAAAATAAATTTTCTTGCAGCTTGATCAGATCACTGTTGTTTCTTTCTTAAGAAAAGTCATTTGTGATATGTCGTATGGTAGTGTTTTTTAGCTTGTCCTTTCTCTCTCTCCTTGTGTGATGGAAAGACACAGAATTGTTGAAAACATGTCACATTCATGACCACTTACCTCCACCAGATCGTATCATTTATGCTTACATGTACTAGATTAGGAGCACTTTCTACCTCTCCTGTCACAAACAGTTACCCTGTTTATCACGAGCTCAAAACCCCCCGCCTCACCCCCACCCTCACAGACGAATGCACTGGTATTTAAGTGGAGAAGTGTTGAAGATTTAAGTCAGTAAAAGTGTGCTATGCAAAGATGGTCACACATTTCAACATGGTAGACATAGGTCTTGAGTTCAATTCTCGCCACCACCCAGTATCAAAAAGAATTTTCACGCACTTGGATCATTGAAAAGAATCAAGCCCGCACATGGGGGTGGCGTGTTGAAAATATATAATTAAGTCAATGAAAGTGTGCTCTCTCTGGCACTTAAGCTTTCATATGAGATGATCATGCACTTCAACAATAATGGTAGAGGAGCGGGCCGATTATCTACAGAGTTGTCACCAACGGTCCTTAGGGATTTCTCAGTTATAAAAAAAAAGCTTTTCCCGGCATAACCATCATTTCCACCACGTGATCTCTCTTCCCATGGATTACTATGTCACTTTTTGAGTTTGCACATGCTAACAATGGAATAATTCTATTGGCTGACCTCAAATATGAATAAGGAGTTTTGCTTGTTGAGATCTCCATTTGGTATTTATTTCTTCTTGGTCATTTATACGCCTTTGATGCATTTTTGTGATTTGCGCTTATTCGCATGTATTGTGTAGTTTCAGAAACAATTGTTTTTCTCTTAGCATTATTCATCCCTGTTGTGTTTTTGTTAGTTATCTTCCCTCTATGTCCTTCTTCCTTGCTATCTGTATCCCACCTCATTTATAGCCTCTGCTAAGATCTCTTAGATTTTAAGGGAACTTTTTAATTTTGGATATCCAACGATGCAGGCCATTATGTTTTTCCTTTTAACTCTGGGGCTTGAATTCTTCCCTCAACAAAAAAGGAGTCTTTACAGAGTTCATGAGTGGTGGAAAAGCTTGGGAAAATCAAAGCATGCTACTTTCGTTGGGTCTTCAGAACCTCTTCTGCGACCACCCTCAGGTGATGTTGCTTCTGAATTTGACGAAGACATAGATGTTAAAGCAGAGAGAGACAGGGTTTTATCTGGCTCAACTGATAATGCTGTTATCCACCTCTGTAATCTTCGAAAGGTATGAATATTCTCTTGCCTGTAGTTCAAAAGATTAAAGCGTTAAGTCTGTTGAATTAAGTATGTTTCTTTTTCAGATCTATCCTGGAGGAAAGTCCCAAGTTCCAAAAGTTGCTGTCCATTCACTGACTTTCTCTGTCCAAGAAGGAGAGTGTTTTGGGTTCCTAGGAACTAACGGAGCTGGGAAGACAACAACACTGTCAATGCTATCTGGTACAATTCTATTCTGCAGCATTACATAATTCTATATTTTTGAGTAGGCTTGCGTCTAGCTGTGAGAATATGCATGTTTGTGATAATGGAGGAAGTTTAGAGAACCACTTTGTATTTATATCATCAATTGCTGGAAAAGTAGCCTGGCTATTGACAATCTGTTTCTTTTGGTAATTGGTTTGTTTAAATTTCTTAAAGTTCCTAGAGTACTTTAATTATGCTCTTCTTTAAACATTTCAAAACATGAAAATTTCATTCTAACAAGTTATATCTGTGCTTTAAACTACTTATTTTGTTCCTACCTGCAAACATTGTGCTTACATCCTACTGAGCTGCTACTTTTCTTAATTTCTTTTGAAAAATAAACCAACACTGGGTCAAATATTCGCTTATAATGCTAATGCAGGAGAAGAACACCCTAGTGACGGAACAGCATTCATTTTTGGTAAAGATATACGTTCAGATCCCAAGGTTGCTCGTAGACATGTATGGATCGTTCTTCCTGTATAATGAACCCAGTTCCCTTTTGCTGTCAATGGATTTACTTACATACCGTCTATGTCTTCTCCATGCAGATTGGATATTGTCCTCAGTTTGATGCTTTACTAGAATTTCTGACCGTCCAAGAGCATCTTGAGCTCTATGCAAGAATTAAAGGAGTACCAGAGTATGAGTTGGAAGATGTACGTATCTCTTGATTTTATATGTCCAAAAGTTTACTCGAATTTGACTCTATCACAGTTCATGGCATATCTTTTACAAGTTCATTGAGATAGAATTAGAATAGTTTAAGAGGAATTGCCTTATACCTCAATGACATAAGTCATTTTTCACATAGGAAAATATTTCATCCAAGATTACATTTTTCAAGAAACCATTTTACACCATGCCGCACTCTTAGACTCATATTCTCTGATTTATTATGTAATTTGCAAGTTACACTTCTGCTTTTCCATATGTTCTTTAAGACGTGTTCTCAATGGAGAAATTTGATGTTAATTTGTGGAATCATCTAATGTAATGCCAATGAGAGGTCGTTCTGACACCATTTTATCTAAGTTGCTCGGATACGGGTGCAGGTGTCCGACAAGGGTGCGGATCTAGATGTCGGATCTTTCAAGATGTAAATTCTAAGATTCGGGGATACGGATCCTAGCACGGATACGGGTGCGGGGATCTGGCTAAAAATAATTAAAAAACATTAAAAAATCTCTCTAATTTATGAGAAATTTTGTGGAATACTTACGTATAGCTAATAAAGTGTGGATTTCCTTTTTATTCTCAAGTTGCTGATAAATACAAGATTGATTAGCTAGATAAGATATGCTATTTTCTTCAAATTTACCCTAGTTTTAGTTTTGATTTTGGTAATCAAATTGTATCTCGTGTCGAATTTTCCTGTCTGTCGTGGTCAAAGTACCCAAAATTGTTTGACCTGATCCAGTACGGATCCCATACCCACACCCATACTAGTGTCGTGTCGACACGGGTGCGGCACCTAAACTGCCATGTCGGAGCAACTTAGCATTTTATTACCTTTGGAGGAAGTTCTTGTCTCACAGGGAGAAGGAAAAAACTGTATAAAAGAATCAGCTAAACTTTCATGACTGCAAACAAATCAATTTTTTTTGTAATGCCATGAAATTAGAGCTTGAATGAGAGTGACAATCTTCTTATTTGACCAAAAAAAGAGTGACAATCTTCTTATTTGACCAAAAAAAGAGTGACAATCTTCTTATTTGACCAAAAAAAAGAGAGTGACAATCTTGTGTCTTTTAGCTGAAGTGGTCTTTGTTGATCATCAAATGGTTTTTGACACTAGTAAATCTTGACAGGTTGTTATGCAAAAGTTGCTCGAGTTTGACCTGATGAAACATGCAAATAAACCATCCTTTGCCTTAAGCGGAGGAAACAAGCGCAAGTTATCTGTTGCAATTGCAATGATTGGAGATCCTCCTATCGTCATTCTTGATGAGCCATCGACAGGTCGTTAAGTTACCTCTAGTCGTTTTTCCAATATCTTCTAAAGTTTGATATTTTTATCTAAATTTTAGTTTAAAGAGAGAGGTTCAATAAAGTCCATTTTAAATTGCAAAAGAAACAGTTTCCGGGCGTGACCTAGTGGTCAATGAAGTGGGTTGAGAACCTTGAGGTCTTAGGTTCAGCTCCCAGCAGAGGTAAAAACACTAGGTGATTTCTTCCCATATATCCAAGTCTTGGTGGACAGAGTTACCCGGTACCTGTGCTGGTGGGAGGTAGCAGGTACCCCGTGGAATTAGTCGAGGTGTCCGTAAGCTAGCCTCGACACTACAGTTATCTGATATATATAAAAAAAAGCAATTTCCACCTTTAAGCTTGGAGTTTTAGTGACCACATTCTTGAACTTATAATTCCTTTGGATTGGCTTTGAATTTGTACCTTTGCAGATGTTAGATCTTAAGTTTAGGCCATAGCTTCTGAAAATTATTTTGTTTGGAGTCTTATAGGACTCATTAGGAGCTATTTTAACATGTGAGGGGCCTCTAGTTTTTTGAATTCACAGAATCTGCAAACCTGCTCTCTTCCCTATTTAGAATTTCTGTAACTTAAATGTTCAAGTGATAGCTTTGTCTAGATACTTCTCTTACAAAATCTTTATCTGTACTGTCATTTTTCCAGGTATGGATCCTATTGCCAAACGTTTCATGTGGGAAGTTATATCTCGTCTGTCAACTAGACGAGGAAAGACAGCTGTAATTTTAACTACTCACAGCATGAATGAGGCGCAAGCTCTGTGCACTAGGATTGGGATAATGGTATCTGAGCAGTGTTCTTACTTTGATTATAAATATCCCATGTTCCAAAGGCCTAATTCAGTGGATTTTTTTACCTCTTATTCTTTATGTATCCCAAGGTTGGAGGCAGGTTGAGGTGTCTTGGTAGTTCTCAGCATTTGAAAACTCGCTTCGGGAATCATCTTGAACTAGAGGTACTTCTGACGCTAATTTTTTTGCACTCATTTTCAAACAGAGCTTCTATATATCCTTTCTGCATCTTTATCTCCAGGTTAAACCAGTTGAAGTCAGCAGTATGGATTTGGAAAATCTCTGCCTGCTAATTCAAGAGAAACTATTTGATATTCGTCCTCACTCTAGGAGTATATTAAATGATATTGAAGTTTGCATTGGAGGTACCAACTCTATAGCCTCAGAAGACGCGTCGGCAGCAGAAATAAGCCTATCGAAGGAAATGATCATGGCTGTTGGACAGTGGTTTGGCAATGAAGAAAGGGTGAAAGCACTAGTATCTGCGACTGATGACTCTTGTAAAAATTTTGGTGACCAGTTGTCAGAGCAGTTAGATCGTGATGGTACATCAACCTATATCCTTAAATTTGCCTCCATTGCATGCCTTTTCGATCTTGCTTTTTTTCTCCTTTATATTTTATTAGTAAAGTTGCTGCCATGTGAGCAAGAGGTCACGGGTTCGAGCTGTGGAAACAACCTCTTGCAGAAATGCAGCGTAAGGTTGCGTACAATAGACCCTTATGGTCCGGCCCTTCCCCAGACCCCGCACATAGCGGGAGCTTAGTGCACCGGGCTTCATTCTTTTATATTTTATTGGTCAAGAAGAAAGTAAATATTACCTTGGATTGTCGGTGTCACCGGGGAATGTTAAGCAATGAAACCATGCCAAAGGAAGAATCTTCAGTTAGTGATCGCTTAGAGTAGTTCAATAATTGATTCCTCAAATACCCTCTGATAAGGACACCCCTTCTATTAGAGAGGAAACTTGCATATCCTCTTTTTACTTTGTAAACATGACTCTTTTGAGTATGCATGCAATATTTAAGGTTGTTAATTGTTGAAATGTTATCTTGTTGCCTTGTTCAAAAAAAAAAATGTTTGAATGTTTGATTTCTTGTTATATCCATATTCAGTATATGCGTACATTTTCAGTTGGGAAAATACTTCCTTATGATCATCTATATTGGTTGACGCTAGTATGTTAGGAAACAATATAACTACTCTATTTACTAATCAGTAGATTTTTCTCACCTGAAACTGTTTGTTATTTGGAAATTAACTCTACTTGCATCACAATCTTTTGACTATCTCACGGTGCACAAACTGGTGAGCTCTTACATTGTTGAAAGGCTAAATATTCTTGTAATAGTTTCTTAATTTACCTGTCCATTCTATTTCTTGGGTTTTGGAGTTCTACTCTTTTTCACCCTCATTTGGTTCTCTCCTATGTCGACGAAATCTTCTGCTGCTTTTCTTTGAGTGGTCTTCACAGTTAAGTGCATCTTATGAGAACTAATATTTTTTATTTGCTTGCTTGCCTCTCTGGAATCATGCTAGGTGGACTCCCGTTGCCGATATTCTGTGAGTGGTGGTTGGCTAAGGAGAAGTTCTCCAAAATCCATTCATTCATTCAGTCTTCATTTCCTGGCGCAGCATTTCAAGGTTGCAATGGATTGAGTGTTAAATACCAGGTAATGTCATGTTGAACATGTTCTTTTGCGTCCGGAACTCCTCACTGGTTGATATATAAGATGCTCTTTCACCAATAAGAGTCCAGGCTAATTAACTTTACCTATTACTGAAGCTTGGATAATGAAATCAACTACATAGAAACATCTACAACAGATTAAACCTCTTTCCCACTCTGGCACCCCTGGACGGGAAGAATGGGCTAGCTTTCTATATTGCACGTGTGCGCGCGTCCAGTATGTCTTTGCTAAATTGCACGTGTGCACACGTCCCTATATGTACTAGAGTTGATTGTCTGTTAGTATAACTTTATCGGATAATATTATAACGAATCATGTGAAGTACTAATAAATCATAAAGACTTTTGAAACTTGTGGTCTTAAACAAATCATAAAAACTTGTGTGGCTAGAAATCATCTCATTAAGGGTAAACGGGGAAATTTAAAGTTGAATTGTTACTAAATATAGAAAGGTGTCATTCTTTTTGGGAATAACTAAAAAGAAAAGAGTGTCACATAAATTGGGACGGAGAGTACTCCCTCCGTTCTAATTTATGTGAACCTATTTTCTTTTTGGTCCGTTCCAAAAAGAATGGCCTCTTTCTAAATTTGGAAACAATTTTGCAACCTTTATGTCTAAGAGGCGAAATTCTCATTGTTAACCAACACAAACCAACATATGGACAGAGGCAGACACATCTGACCATTCAGGATATCCTGTAAATTTTAAGTCCATTGCACCATTCAGAGCAATCCAAAACATTTTGGAACAATTCAAACTTTTTGAGACAATCCCCTCTTGATGAGGCCTGGCGATTTAGGCAGACCACACTCCGGTTGAGAATCTACTCTGGTACTGACATACGTCCATCCTTTTAGCATTTTAGCCTCTCATTCAGCTAAAAGCTTGAGCAGCGCTAATGCAAATAGTAGATCATATGCCTCGTCAACATTTCAAACTATCTGAATAAGATTTCCTATGTTGCGCCGACTCTCCAAAATGTTGCGACACCCGTGTCGGATCCTCCAAAAATACACTACTTTTGGAGGATCCGACACGCACCTGGCAACATTTTCGGAGAGTCCGAGCAACATAGAAGATTTCAATAGCCAAGGGGCTGAGAGCGTTTTCCCAACGTATTACATAACTTTAGCATGCGGACATGATCTTCAATAACTGATGGATTCTTAAAATTGTTTCAGTTGCCTTGTGGAGAAGGTCTTTCACTTGCTGATGTTTTCGGATACATAGAGAGGAACAGGTACATTTTCCTTCATACTAAGTTCTTTTAGGATGTGTGTTCTTACTTACCTAATGCTCATCGAGTTGCAAATTATTGGGATCGACAGAAACCAACTTGGGATATCAGAGTACAGCGTCAGCCAATCGACACTTGAGTCGATATTTAATCATTTAGCAGCAAGCTCCTGAATACTACCACATCCGATGGCATTGTTCCCCCTCTTGTTTTTTTCCGGTTTGAAGAGGGTCTGCTTATTCTGAAAGGTGCCATTTTTCCAGTACTGTCCACTAAAATGGACATGAAAAGTGTAAATATACTCCAATAACAGTGTGAGAAAGTACGGGAGAAAATATTAGTTATTAACAATGATACAATGAGTCTTATATATATTACATATTCTACTCCTACTACATATGAGACTATGACAAATTCTATTCTTACTACATATGTGACTAGGACTATTTACACATAACTATCTAACACTCCCCTCAAGCCGGTGCATACAAATAATATGTATCGAGCTTGTTACATATCTAATTAATACGAGGACCAGTGTGTTACACCCCATGTTTTCGTACGTAAAGTACGCCATAAGAAAATTGATGGAAGCTTGGAAATGAGATACTGCATCCCGTATTTTCGTGTGCTAAAGTTTCGTCGTAAGTTCGGGGATGAGATTTTCTTGAGATTATAAGCATTATGCTATTTCAAACGCATGATGAGTAAATTCGTGAAGGAGAGAAGGTAAGCAAATAGAAGAAAACGAGTTTCGTTAAAGGTTGTTGATTTGGGATAAAATACGGGCCGAGCGATAATACCTGATATTTATGAACTAGTACCATATGGCTATGATAGTAAGGTGTATAAAGTGTATTAAAAGTAAGTAGTATTTTATGTCATTGAAATAATTCTTAATTATATAGGTAATTAGTTAATTATTGGACTAGTGGGAGAATTAATGAATTGATTAAGAAAAGGGGTGAATAATTGGATAAGTGAGGGGCACTCACGTGGCAGCACCATGAATGACTCTTTAAGTCATTACATTATGTGGCAAAAGTAGAAATGTGTTTTAAGAAAGTAGGAATATATCCATTTACTCAAGAAAGGCTACATAACCTTTAGCAAATTAAAGGATTCATATATCTAACATTTGAGGGAATATAAAAGAGCTCTCCATGAGACTATCTGAAGCTAACAAAAACGCAACCTGAAGCCAACGTAAAAGCAAATTGAAGCTAAGACAGAAGGGTACAAATCTTTAGTAGATTGAACAGAGATTTTGCAATTTTAAGGGTGTACCGTGTAAACCTTCTCAAAAATATCACACGGATTTTTTCCTACTCCAGGTATGTTAAGAATATCCCTTTTTTTTTTGCATGATCTATACGACACAAACGAAATGAGCAATGAACAAATTCCATAAATGACTCTATTCATAGAAATACTAGAGATGTGTCATATTATTCTATCTATCTGTTCATGGGTCTCAAAAATACGTAAGTTGGTAAAATTTATTTCATAATATTAATTAGAGGCATAATGATCTTATGACGTACCGAGAGATTTTATTAACGTATTTCATATGCATTTCATGCATTTATATATGCACATTGACCCATGACCAGATGACATTATATACGAGTATATATATGAAACATGACATTTACGTGCCTTACATACTCGGTATATTATTCGTGTTGACGCCTCTTTTGCTTGGGGACGCTGCGTTTCATGCCCGCGGGTCCCGATAGACAGTTCGAGAGTCCTCCAAGTAGGCTACCAGCTCAGCGGAAGATGTTGGTGCGCTCCATTTGCTCCGGAGTTTGTTTGGTCAGTATCATTTAGATGCGTATTGTTTTGTATGGCGGGGCCCTGTCCCGACCTTTATGTTAAGTGTGTAGTCTTAGAGGCTTCTAGTCAGATGTCATGTATACGAATGCTTGTATGGCCTTGTCGGCTTATGTTTTGGGTTTACAAATGATCATGTTGGCCTTAAAGGCCCGTATATCACAAGTATAAGTTTTTATATCAGGTTGGGTTGTCCTATATTGAGTATTCCCCTATGTCTATTCTGGTTAGGAGATGACGGCCTGCTTGGCCCATTTGCCAATGAAAGTATGGTAAGAAAGATATGTTGTGTTGGTACTCGGTTAAGTAAGGTACTGAGTGCTCGTTGCGGCCCATAGATTTGAGTCGTGACACAGTGAAGGACCTTGTGAAAATATCTGCAAGCTGATCGCTGATCATTCGGCATACAAGGCCATTAGACTCCCCCTAGCAACAAAACCAAGTGCTTGGTGATAAACAGAAATTGGCCGAAGGGTTGCTGGAAAATTTTGAAAATAATGAGACTAAGAGGAATTTCACACTACAAAATTAGATCTAAAAAGCAACCAGAAAACAGAAACTTTTCTAGAAATTAGTGAAAATCACTGTTCACGTCGGAAAAAGTAAAAGTTGTCAGAATTTGATGTAATTTATATGAGTAGGCTCGAAATCACTGGACGGGTAAGTTATCTTGAAGAAGTTTTGTCAAAAAATGACCAAAATGGCCCATACGTGCCGGAAAAGTTACTGTAGTTCGCCGGAACCTTAGTTTTGGCGGAGTGTGGAGGCGCGTGACTTTCTACCCGAGCGATTAACTGGGGTTTTGTCGTCTTGCTTTTCCGAACAAGATGGTAGTGTTGGTTTTCACACAACACTTGCCAATGAGGAGATAACACAAATCAATCTTGAGTCGTCAACCGGAAAGACGCATGGTGACTGACTTTTCTGTTCCGATGGGACTGGAATTTTTAGAATTTGGTCGCACAAGGGTTTCGGATCTGATGGTGGTATATGCACAGTACTGTAGCAGTGATAACCCTGGGAACAAGATAACCTTGGGAACAAGACGAGGTTGTCGAAAAATTGCACGGCGATGAGATTTTTCTTCCCGGATGTCGCTGGAATGATGCACCTGATAACTTTCTCACTAAAGCTCTAATACAATGTGAGAAAGTACGGGAGAAAACATTATTTATTAACAATGATACAATGAGCCCTATATATAATACATATTCTGGTCCTACTACATATTCTCCTGGCCATTCCCTATATGTAACGGCTCTTTCGCTTTGTACAGTAATTATGATCACATTTATCCTTACACATTTTGAATGTTGCAACTTCAGATGCATCATGTTATAGAAGCAGTTAGTTTGACAGTATCCTCAAGCTACCTTTAGAATATCCGTATCATTTTACACGGCGGTGTTTAAGTGGACACAAGTGTAACGAAACAATAAAAACTTATGTTGCGTGGATTTTCCAAAATAATCCTGCACGCGTGTCTGATCCTCCAAGAATACATTATTTTTGGAGGATCCGACACGCAACCAACAATATTTTCGGAGAGTCCGAGCAACATAAATAACAACTCTTCCCAAACAATATGAATCCTCATTGGTCATATTTTTTCATTATTTAATCTCGTACTAATATTATACAAAAGGGCAGTCCTGTGCACTAAGTTCCCGCTATGTGCGGGGTACGGAGAAGGATAAGAAAGATATGTTGTGTTGGTACTCGGTTAACTAAGTTACTGGGTGCTCGTTGCGGCCCATAGATTTGGATCGTGACACAGTGAAGGACCTTGTGAAAATATCTGCAAGCTGATCGCTGATCATTCGGCATATAAGGCCACTAGACTCCCCCCGAGCAACAAAACCAAGTGCTTGCTGATAAACAGAAATTGGCCGAAGGATCGCTGGAAAAATTTGAAAATAGTGAGACTAAGAGGAATTTCACACTACAAAATAAGTTCTAAAAAGCCACCAGAAAACAAAAACTTTTCTAGAAATTAGTGGAAATCACTGTTCACGTCGGAAAAAGTAAAAATTGTCAGAATTTGATTTAATTTATATGGGTAGGCTCGAAATCACTGGACGGGTAAGTTATCTTCAAGAAGTTTTGTCAAAAAATGGCCGGAATGGCCCATACGTGCCGGAAAAGCTATTGTAGCTCGCCGGAACCTTAGTTTTGGCGGAGCGTGGAGGCGCGTGACTTTCTGCCCGAGCGATTAACTGGGGTTTTGTCGTCTTGCTTTTATGAACAAGATGGTAGCGTTGGTTTTCGTACAACACTTGCCAATGAGGAGATAACACAAATCAATCTTGAGTCGTCAACCGGAAAGACGCACGGTGGCTGACTTTTCTGTTCCGATGAGACTGGAATTTTTAGAATTTGGTTGTACAAGGGTTTCGGATCTGATGGTGGTATATGGACAGTACTATTGTAGCAGTGATAACACTGGGAACAAGACGAGGTTGCCGGAAAATTGCACGGCGATGAAATTTTTCTTCCCGAATGTCGCTGGAATGATGCACGGTGATAACTTTCTCACTATAGCTCTAATACCATGTGAGAAAGCACGGGAGAAAATATTATTTATTAATAATGATATAATGAGCCCTATATATAATACATATTCTGGTCCTACTACAGGCCATTCCCTGTATGTAACGGCTCTTTCGCTTTGTACAGTATTATGATCACATTTATCCTTACACATTTTGAATGTTGCAACTTCAGATGCATCATGTTACAGAAGCAGTTAGTGTTAGAGTATCCTCAAGCTACCTTTAGAAAATCCGTATCATTTTATATGACGGTGTTTAAGTGGACACAAGTATAACAAAATAATAATAACGTACGTTGCATGGACTCTCCAAAATAATGTCGCACCCGTATCGGATCCTTCAAAAATATACTATATTTAAATGATTCGATACGCACCCGGCAACATTTTCGAGAGTCCTAGCAACATAAATAACAACTCTTCCCAAATAATATGAATCCTCGTTGATCATATTTTTCCATTATTTAATCTCGTGCAATATTATACAAAAAGGCAGTTTGGTACACTAAGCTCTCGCTATGTGCTGAGTCTGGGGAAAGATCGGACCACGAGGGTCTACTGTATGCAGAAGATTGAAAAGATAAATTAATTAAAAACAGCCAAAAAGGAGGTTTTCTGTACTGATATACTATCTGTCAAATGCAGAGGTCAGAATGTACAATGAATTTACATAAAGCCAAAACGTGTTTTTCATTTGTTAAATGTGTAGTGGATAAAATTTGGTCGGAGCATTATAGTAAGACATGTTTTTCGTCTGTATCAGCTTTGTCAATTTTCTTTCAGAAAATAAAAAAAAAATTCTACGATCGATGATTGTGGTGAAATGGATACGACTTTTTTACCCTTAACTAATGGTTTCGATTCAAACTGTGAAAATGAAAAAAAAATTATGAACGAAGTACTTCCCCGTTTCATGAGTTTTATATGGTGCGGATTTGAATTAGTAAGAACCCTAATATAAGTATCGGACAATAAAAAAATAATTAGTATTTACTTTATTGGTACCAGAGTCGTCCTTTGGCTGGACAATGATGCAACATTACCTATTGATACTCCTCTTTGATATGGTGATCACATAAAAACATAATCTGTGAGGCTCAATAGTTAAATACATGTCAATTAAATAATTTTCGGTATTTCGTCGTGAAAGTGTCACATTTAGATTGTTCTTATTAAAGGAAAGAGTCGAATAGACAAAGGGTTTACATGACTGCTCGCTTTCGGCTCCTTTGTAGCCACTTCTGTACTTGTACCGGTTAATCTTTAACTTTATCTCTTCTTAAAATTGGTTGAATTCTGAAATAGTTTGACATGTGTATTTAGGAAATAGTTAATAGTTTCTTCAAAGTGAGTTCTTTCTCGATATATCTATTCATTTTAATTAATTTTGAATTTATAACAAATATATAATGTACTTTTTTTTTATGTATATACTAGATACATCATGATTTATGACAGAAAATCCATCAACTATAAATCTATTAATGTTATATTATCCATATCTTAATTATAAAAATAAATTATGGTCTGATTTAATTATAAATTGTTTTTATCGGGAAATGCCAAGTTACCAAATTGGGACAGGCTTTTTATTATAATTTAAATTATTTTTATCTAATTTACAGTCACATTAATTATACAAAGAACTTCTAAAACAATTTGATATCAAAATTGAAAATGTCCTCCTTTGACTTGTTCAAACAAAGAACGAAAAGGAAAAGGATTATACTTTTGACTAGGAGTAGGATCGGGTTAGTTTGATTTTTAAACAAAAGACTATATCGATTTGGATTAGTTCAGTTTTGTCGGATTTTTCGGGTTTTCGAATTTTTTTTATTACATGAATATTATTCCAATCTTACTTTGTTAAAGTTATAGATAAAGTTTTGATAAATGAACATATGTTTAGTAAATATTAAAAAAATTGACAAACATATGATCTATTAAAATATTCTAATGAGAGAATTTTTTTAGTAACACGTGATTGTTATTTTCTTAGTCGTCTAACAATAACTTTGGTTAACGTAGGATTTCAAATATTTCAACATTTTTTAAAGCAAATTCAATATAAGGCCTTAAAAAAAAAAAAAAAAAAAA